>CABFVZ010006343.1:8770-19316 GCA_902151445.1 Timema monikensis
CTTGTGAATGTGGGGAATGCCAGGCCTCCACCGTAGTTCGGATTCCACGTTAAACTGTAGGTCCTCCATTTCATCTCACAATCACCCTGCCATTACACATTAGCGTAAGTGCGTATAACCCGAACGGGTAGTAAGACGCGGTGCTAATAATAATAATAATAATAATATGGGGCCATAATGTAATCAATCAAGGTAAGACTGCTACCTTGCCTGGTTCCACTATAGTGTAGCTTATAAGATAAAGTCATAGTGTAATCAGTCAAGGTAAGACTGCGACTATACTTGGTTCGACTATGGTGTAGCTTATAAGATAGGGTCATAGTGTAATCAGTCAAGGTAAGACTGCAACCTTGCCTGGTTCCACTATAGTGTAGCTTATAAGATAGAGTCATAGTGTAATCAGTCAAGGTAAGACTGCGACTATACTTGGTTCCAACTATGGTGTAGCTTATAAGATAGGGTCATAGTGTCATCAGTCAAGGTAAGACTGCTAACTTGCCTGGTTCCACTATGGTGTAGTTTATAAGATGGGGTCATAGTGTAATCAATCAAGGTAAGACTGCTACCATGCCTGGTTCCACTATGGTGTAGCTTATAAGATAGAGTCATAGTGTAATCAGTCAAGGTAATACTGCGACTATACTTGGTTCCACTATAGTGTGGCTTATAAGATAGAGTCATAGTGTAATCAGTCAAGGTAATACTGCTACCTTGCCTGGTTACACTATGGTACAGCTTATAGGATAGGGCCATAGTGTAATACATTAAGGTAAGACTGCTAGCTCTCAGCGTAAACGGAGTGTACATCCCCTCTGATAAAACAAAGACTCGCACCGCGCAGGTAATTGTATGAGAGTGATGGAGCGTATCTCCCGACCTTGTGAGAAAGAGAGAGAGGAAGCCAGCTCACTCATGAGAATGACGGCGATTAGCGCGATATTTATTATCCCCGCCCGGGTCTCGAACCCCGCCCTTGGCGATGTTGTGTCCCATCACGCCATTGAGCCAGGACCAGCCCTAACAGACAACCAGGAGGACGAGTATTTATGTTGGGCGGGGGGCGTAGCGCCACGGTCCGGTCTACTAGCGGCGCTAATCGTTAGTTAGTCAGGTCTTGCTCAGCACATATCTCATCCCCAGTCAACAACAGCCTCGGTTGTACGTACAATGGCTGGGACAAACTGTCCCTTTACTTGCAGGGCTAGGAGACAAACTGTCCCTTTACTTTCAGGGCTGAAAGACAAACTGTCCCTTTACTTGCAGGGTTGGAAGACAAACTGTCGTCTAACTTGCAGGGTTAGAAGACAAACTGTCCCTAACTTGCAAGGCTGGAAGATAAACTGTCCCTTTACTTGCAGGGTTAGAAGACAAACTGTCCCTAACTTGCAAGGCTGGAAGACAAACTGTCCCTTTACTTGCAGGGAATGTGGGGAATGCCAGGTCTCCACCGTGGTTCGGATTCCACGTTAAACTTTAGGTCCTTCATTTCATCTCACAATCACCCTACCATTTCACATTAGCGTAAGTGCGTATAACCCGAATGGGTAGTAAGACGCGGTGCTAATAATAATAATAATAATAATAATAATAATTTACTTGCAGGGTTGGAAGACAAACTGTCCTCTAACTTGCAGGGTTAGAAGACAAACTGTCCCTAACTTGCAAGGCTGGAAGACAAACTGTCCCTTTACTTGCAGGGCTGGAAGACAAACTGTCGTCTAACTTGCAGGGTTAGAAGACAAACTGTCCCTTTACTTGCAGGGCTGGAAGACAAACTGTCCCTTTACTTGCAGGGCTGAAAGACAAACTGCCCCTAACTTGCAAGGTTGGAAAACTGTCCCTTTACTGGCAGGGCTGCAAGACAAACTGCCCCTTAACTTATAAGGCTGAAAGACAAACTGTCCCTAACTTGCAAAGATGGGAGACAAACTGTCCCTAACTTTCAAGGATGGAAAACAAACTGTCCCTTTACTTGCAGGGCTAGAAGACAAACTGTCCTTAACCTGCAAGGATGGAAGACAAACTGTCCCTTTACGTTCAGGGCTAGAAGACAAACTATCCCTAGATTCCAAGGTTGGAAGACAAACTGTCCCCTAACTTGCAAGGCTGGAAGACAAACTGTCCCCTAACTTGCAGGGTTAGAAGACAAACTGTCCCTTAACTTGAAAGGCTGAAAGACAACTGTCCCCCCGGCTTTTATGTATTGTACATAATTTTTTCTAAGAATCGGATTCGGGATCCACTAGAAAATAAAACTTGGACTCCCCAAATAGGGGATTCGACCCATCTCTAAATTGATATTATCATCTCCTACAACAGCAAAATGTTTGTTTTTTATAAAGGACCATTCCTTTGAAAAGTGGAGTGTGTCAACAGCTTCAATAGATCCGAGCACACACACACACATATATCAGGGTAATTACTACGCAGGGACCTCGGACAGATCGCGGTTCATTGTGTCCCAGCGGTGGCAGAAGGGGCGACCGCCCACAACGATTTGGGAGGGGAGGGGCACGTTGCAAGGTGACCGAGGACGTGCGACAACAGATCACTTCACTTTTGTTGTTCCGCTCACAATGGTGCCCTGCTTCCCCCNCCCCCATCAATTGTGTTGGTGTGTCATCGTGGTGACTGAGGCTAAACCCCTTATATTTGATTGTTTCAGGCTCTCAACAAAAAGAGAAGGAAAGTATTATAGTGTGAACTGCATGTAATGATATAGATTTTCCCCTTTAGTATTTTTACAAATCAAAAGTTCCCACCCTTAATATATTTCAAGTTAATGCACAATTTTTATAATATTTAACTTATTGACTCCTTAAGTGTTACAATCTTCTCTACTGATTTAACAAGCCTAGGTGGTCCTTTTATTTATTTTTTATATTGGTGACGAATCTGTGAGTTCATCAAGAAATATCAACTTTTGTTAGAATGTTTAAACCCCTCTTCCTGGTAGCATGTCCACAACAAAGCAGTCCCAGCTAACTGATCAAGGTTTTTTTTTCCCCCTATAGTTTCAAAAGCTGATGAAATATGGTGTAATTTCGTGAAATTGGAAGATTCTAGAAGCTTACTTGTTAGATTATAACCGAGGAAAAGTGTTCTTACGACTTCACTTGGCCTGCAGCCTACTGTATTTGAAGTCTGAGGTGCTCTAACATTCTAATTTCTAACCTTAAAGCTGCCGCGCATTAATAACTTTAAGTTACGACTGTGTTATATACTGTGTAGTCGTGCGTCATTTTATCTAAATAAAGCCACCATAATTATAGACCTGTTATTTTCATGATAAAGTAGACGTGCCGCGTGGCGTAGTTCCACGAACGTTACAAGCATAGGTGCTATTATGGTCTAACGCATCACTCTCATGTTTAGGTGCTTTCAGAAAGAACGCAAGACACTGTGGATATGCACGTTCTCCGAAAAAACAAGAGCATAAAATTAATCATGTGACTATCCCTAAACAAATCACAAAGTTTCAACCTAGCGACTTAAAATAACGTCAGCTTTCCTTTATCTGCACGAAAACATCAGCTTGGGAGATCAATCACATTTCAAAATCTACCGACTCAATCAGTGCGCATGCGCCTAAACCAACCGACTCAATCATTGCTCATGAACCTACAAAGCTAGATACAAACATACAGTTTCTAGTTTATATTACAGAGCATCATGGATCTATATTCCGTTCACGATAGGTTTTTACCTGGATGACAGTTCGAAAATTATATGTTTAGGTTTTGGGTTGCCAACACTTGTAAAAGATCACAGTTGTGTTATAAATGTAAATATCTTTTATTACCTGTTATATATTACATTTAAAATAACGTAAACTTAAGTTTTCTCATACTGTTTCATTTTTTTAAATAATTTCTGTTAATCCAACTCGAAACAATATTTTAAACATAATTAAAAGTACTTATTTTCCGTTTCGGAATGTTACTGATTATGTTTAATATAGTGCATACATCAATACCTTTTAATACAGGCATCGTATTTACTTGGAAAAGAGAAAATTGTTGTCTTTTTTTTAAATACAATAAATGATTTTATGATTATTTTATCGTATTTTGAAATATTTAACTGAATAAAATATTTTCATCAACTGCGTGATCTGCATCATTATAAAAAATTAGCTTTCCGTCAGGTACAACCATATGGTTTAGATTCGTCAGTCGCCATTTTGAAGCTATGTTCATTAGAAGATTTTGTGAAAGTGGTGTTAATATTTTTTGTAAGGGGAATAAAACTATAAATAAACTTTGTGTCCGACCTCAAATAAATATATAAATAATATTGGCCTAAATTATTGTGGTTAACTATAGTTGGCGTAGTGATATATTAGGGATTACTTCTAGTAACATTTCGAGCTGTCATCCAGGTAAACTTAGCTCGTGAATGCCTTATAAATACTTTTCTGCTATCGTGTGAATTGTTACGACACACGGGCAGATTCTGCTCTCTGTTTTTGGTGAATGTGTGAATTAAGTGTGAGCAAAAACGTTTGTAGACCCATAATACTTTGCAAGGTAAACTGAAAACATTTGATCACCGACGTATTTTATTTTAGTGGATGGACAGCTCTTTAAGATTCATGTCACGATGGACGTTTTCAAATTATTGTATTATGTTGTGAAACAAAACAAGAATGATATATACGCTTCCCATGAAACAAGTCATTTAAAATAATTTCACAACAGTAGAGGCATGTGTCTGCTGGTATCTTGTGCATTGATTGAGTCTGTTGGTTATAAAACCTAGTTTTCTCTCCCAAGCTGGTGTTGTCGCTCAGAAAACAGAAAGCTGAAGTTAATTTAAAAGTCGCACCAAGCGGACAACGCCGATGAGACTGAGATCTCATTGTTGTCCTACTTAATTAGCTATATCAAATTTTCATTTGGCGCAACGAATTCCTTTGCCTTTGATAGGGTTTGCCGCAATGCTTGCCACGCAGTGATTGTTTCGTGGTAAACTAGAACGTGATATGGTTGCGGGGAAGGTGGGCGTGGTCACGCATCTCTATCAGGCATGATGTCTAGCAAACTACTATTTGAATGGTTGTGAAGTAGAGCATGACATGGTTGCGGGGAAGGTGGGCGTGGTCACGCATCTCTATCAGGCATGATGTCTAGCAAACTACTATTTGAATGGTTGTGAAGTAGAGCATGACATGGTTGCGGGGAAGGTGGGCGTGGTCACGCATCTCTATCAGGCATGATGTCTAGCAAACTACTATTTGAATGGTTGTGAAGTAGAGCATGACATGGTTGCGGGGAAGGTGGGCGTGGTCACGCATCTCTATCAGGCATGATGTCTAGCAAACTACTATTTGAATGGTTGTGAAGTAGACCATGACATGGTTGCAGGGAAGGTGGGCGTGGTCACGCATCTCTATCAGGCATGATGTCTAGCAAACGATGTACCGGTACTGTACTTGAGCGGTACCACGCAGCCACATAGCTCTCGCCGCGCAATCCCGGACGTGATGTCTTGCAGACAACACGGGGGACAGCTTACTCCACGTTCGACCCTGGTGCTATCAGCTGGCGATGGATGTCTTGTGTGACGGCATGTTGTTGCTGTTGTTGTTGTTGTTGGGCCGAGTGCAAGTCGTGACCACCGCCGTGACTCACGAAATAATCTAGAGAGTTCGCGAGCCTCAATACTTCCAAGGGTTAACAAACTGTGTGGCACGAGACGGTTTGAGGTGAGGCCCGAGTAGCATGGCTAGATCTTTGAACTGAATGTTTCATTCCTTCCGACTTACTATTTATTTATTTTAAACTTAATCAACTTAATCTTTGACCCACTTCGGTGGCCTCATGGTCTAAGGCGTTACTCTCACAGTAGACTTAACTGTCGATGACGGGGAGATCGAGGTTAGAATCTCGGTATGGTGTACTTAGGGTGTTTTTTCTAACATTGTTTTCCACTTACTCCTCGCAAATGCCGGTATAAATGTAACTTTTCTCATCCCTAAAACCATAATCGTAATTAGCACATAAATGTATAACCAGAACGGGTAGTATGACGTGGTGCTAAAATAACTTAATGTGTAGGACTACATCCAACCAAGATTCGAATCCCAGCCTCCCTTGAGAGGTAAAGCCCAGACAAGACGAGATTCTAGTCCGTGTACCTATCGATGTAAGTGACTTACAATGAGTTATAGGTACCTAAAAGATCCCATTAAATCACCAATAACTTATCACCGGAAGTGCTATTGAAGAACCCTTGCATGCATCTGTCACCGATCATCATCAAGCCTTGGTCCAATCTACAGTAGCCCCATGGCTTCTTTGGTGCTACTGATAGCTAGCAACTGACAGCTGACGGCTTTGAAAAGTTACCAGACCAAATTATGTATTACTACGCTGAACCATATGATTTGCAAACACATGTGTTTAGCAGCTGTCACCTCTGACGGTCAAAATTTAGGTATTATACCTAAATGTTGACTGTCAGAAGTCAGCTGTGAGCTGTCAGTCAGCACCAAAGAAGCCATGGGGCTACTGTACGTGATGTAGTCGAGAAAAAGTCTGCCAAGGCAACCGAGATATCAACAATCAAATGTTGCATTTGGGTTAAATATCGACAAAACTTTTAACAGTACACGAGTTTGTTTACTGGAATGAGGACAGAATTATAGACTTGTAAACATAGTTTAAAAGTTGACATTTTCCCTCTGAAAAGTACAAAATCCACATATTGATCACTAAGAGCTAAATGTCCGGAAAACGAAAGGTAACTGTTATAGGAGCGTAGAATGGATCTTTGTGAAGAGAATGTCATTTAAATCAACACATTGTATTGTCATTAGTATTTCCTCCTCCCCTGTGTTCTCCTATTGCCGGACTAATACACCTAGAAACGTTGTAAACCCACTTGGTTTCTGGAGTTTAGGAAGTATTTCTGATCGACTCTTGGAGTGAAGTTTACTACCCTGGTCAGGGGCCATCCATAAACCATGTAACGCTTTTCCTTACTATTTTTGAACCTTCCTACATCAATGTAACACTATTTATACATTAGAGCTCTTCCCCTGACCCCCTCTCAACAGAGCTTCGTGGTTTATGGATGACCCCAAACCAAGGATTACGCACTCAACACAAATCATAACATAATTGTTCACCACAAACATCGTTATCTCACCCGACTATTAGATCATAGTCTCAAGGTTTACAAAACCAGCAACCGGTGACGAGATCTTATGTAGGCCTACGTCGCTTCTTTCTCCCTCAAATTTTACAACTTACTAGCCATCCACATCTGTAATCGCATTGCTAGAACCCATTTACAGTCTCAAACTAAAATAATCTCCAGAATTGAGTCTTTTTAATGTTATTAATGTTTACATTTTTAATATACGGTAATTTAACGTGGTTGTTGGTGTAAATTTGTTTAATTTATGTCTTCTCATTCAAGTTTGATCACCAAATAAACTATTTAATATTTTCGGGAAATATTTTTAACGAGAAGTAACAGGATAGGTAAAGTCTGTTCAGCGTAGAAATTGATTTCTGAAAGGCCTTTTTCCCTAACAGAGATCTATTATATAGTAGGATATTGGTAGGAAAAAAGACCTTTCAGAGAGTAGTTCCTAGCGTGAATGGAGTATAGTATCTCATGGGTGGATTTTTTAGGTAATTCTTTTTGTGTGTATTATACATAAGAGCATTTTTTTAACAAATCCCTCAAAATGTTTTGCATACAATAAAATACGGTAACTAATATGAAGGATGACTCAGAAAGACAAGCCCTTTCCAAAGCAATAACTCCATCATTCTACCTTCTAAAATATTGTGGTGGTGATAGGCCTAAGACCAGGGTAGGAGTCGAACCCGGATGAATTGGGGTGGGGGGAGAGGTGTCAGGTACTCACAGTATGGTGGTCTCTGGAGGTATTTCGGGCACCCTGTCCAGCTGCAGGAACATACATCTGACCGTGGTTCGGAAGCAGAGGCACCTGGGCGGGCACTGGGCGTCCGAACCAACAACGGCAAGCGCCGTTATCAACGCGACGCACCCTCCAAAGGTCACCGTAGACACCATCTTCAACACCAGTATCACCCCCCCAGACACGAAGAACTAAAAAAACAGTTTTAGACTCGAAGAAGGGGCAGCGGACGTTATTAGAGCACCAACAACAAAGACGCTCCGCACTCCACGCCGTACAAGACGCGACTGAAGCTTTCGGGGCGGGGAAAGAAGATCCCAGCTTCCCGGCGAGTACTAGTGGCGCTGAGCGCGGTTGGCTCGGACAGCTCTTTCCCTCCTCTTCTCTCTCGAAGTGCGATGATAACGCGTGAAATGAGACGACCTTATGTCCGAAATTGCGTGTGGGAGGGATGCTTACGTCACTACAGTGTTTAGATTTGGTGGAGAACTAAGGTAAATGTGTGTGCAGTTTTTATAGCAAAATAAATCAAATATTTCTCCAATAGAAGCATAGAGTTTTATTTTCTTCACGTGAACATATCAACAGTTGTTGAATATCTGACAGGGATGTCCTGGAATTTAATGACAGCCTTTTCTCTTCATTTAAAGAGTTTATCATCTAATACCGCCATTCTCAAGACAGATATTCAACAAATGTTGATATCACTATATGAAGAAAATTAAACTAAAAGTTTCTACTGGAAAAATATTTGATTTATTTGACCAAAAAAAGTTTTGCTATAAAAACTACCAAAATACTTACCTTTTCTCGCGTCCCCTACACTTCCTTAAGGCCGTGCGAATAGCAACACTTTCGGTTTAGAATTAAATCCAAATATTTGCTCATTAACTTGACTCGGTTGAAAATATTTATGATCAAATCCTAATACAGTAAAATACCGCTAGACCAATCCCCAGAAAATTTTTGGATGGTTTAAAAAATGGGGAGAGGGAAGTATCAGGGGTGACAAAATATGTCAAACGAAATATATTTTATTGATAGTGAGACCTCCATGGATTCATCCCCCAAGCGAGCTATACCGAGCCGAGTGACAGCCGTCCTCTGGCGAAGATAGTGGCAGATTCCTCAGATAGAGGGTGTAATGTGGTCAGCACGACGACCGTTAGTCTCAGTTTTCTAGACTGGAGCCGGTACTTCTTTATTCAAGTAGCTCCTCATTTGTCCTCACAAGGGTGAGTTGACCCCGTTCCAGACCCACTGCTCAAGAAATATATCTGGAAGCACGGGGATCGAACCTAGGATCTCTGGATTTGTAGCCAGGAACTCTGACCACTCTATCACAGAGACGGTCTTGTCGCTCGTAAGCTCAAAGTTAAAATAGAAGAAACTGGGTTGGTAAATACTGAATATTTACATGTTGTAGTAAGCACAATGTGTTTTCCTGTATCTAAAAAAAATACAGTACTGTAAATGTAAAACTACAGTATATGTTACGTGTTCTACATCAGTTAAATGAATGTAAATTTTATAAATCTCATTCAACTGCAATATAAAACTCGTGAAAATAATCTCTCTGCCCGCATTCTTCAGCTTAATCTGAATTTTCGCTAATCCGAGCAAGACTCGGTATAAATTAGTTCGGACCCACTCCGGTAGTCGCGTGGTCTAACGAGCTACTCTCGCAGTGGACTAGACTACCGATGACGGGGAGATCGAGGTTCGAATCTCGGTCGGGTGTACTGAGGTTGGTTCCTCACAACTGGTTTTTCCACTCTCCCTCCACGCAAATGCAGGTACACGTCCTCTGAATATAACCTTCTTAATTCCTAAAACCATTAGCGTAATTAGTGCATAAGCATACAAACCGATCAGGTAGTAAGACGCGGTGCTAAGAAAAAATATAATTAGTACGGATTAACAAGGGTCTACTCTATAATATTCAAAAAAACTTTAAAATCAGAATATTTACTTAATAAATGAAACAAATATTTATGGTGTAATGTTACTAAATCAAATTCAAAACGAATATTATACTAAATAGTTTATATTATTAAAAAAAAGTCTAGTTAACGACGTTGCCTGCTTGGGAATTTCGATGCTAGTTTGCTAAGCGGGTTGTTTCTTAACTTTACTCAGCTAAGCAGTTTAAGCAATCTGACAATTAGACGCCAATGTACTAAATAGAAAGAGAGGGAAGAAAATGAGCAGTTCACCCTACTAGGCCTCTTATTAATCTGCTGATAGCACCCCCTCTCTTCCACTGACGAGTGTAAACACCCACTCCATTATTTGCACCTTTATAACATCGACTAGCATTTCTAAATGAACTTTTTATTGCTTCCTAATCCAGATAGATATTTGCTTCTACGGACTTTTTTAATCTACATCCCGGCAAGAATATTCCTACTGGCCATTTCCGTGGGATAAACCAAATTTCCCCCGAGCTGTGAATGGTTTTTAAAGAAATGCGTCATAAAAACTACTTTAGAACAAAAAAAAAATTGTTTATGTTTAAAATTATTTAAGGAGTCATGTTTTGTTTTTTACAATGTTCTCTCTTTAAGGGGAATGGACCGTTGTGAAAAATGGTAACTCGCATGAATGGCTTAATTTTTGGAAATATGGTAGATGTGGGTTTATGCTACT
>CABFVZ010006344.1:0-19313 GCA_902151445.1 Timema monikensis
ATGCTCTAAACAGGACCTACCCTCTCCTCCGTATTAACTTCTTCATTTCTGGCCAGCTTGCTCTATAATCTCTTGGAGCGGCTCTGAGACGGCTATAAAAAAAACAAACAGGGTCATCTTGTTAGCAGTTCATGAAGCCATGATATACAAACATTGAAGCTAATGTCTGTGTGTGTGTGTGCGTGCATGTATGTGTGTGTGTGCATGTATGTATGTATGTGTGTATATGTGTGTGTGTGCATGTGTGTGTGTGCATGTATGTGTGTGTGTTTAATTCGGGATATATACACATTTAAAGGTAAGGGTAAGTAATCCACTATGTACCATCATTTGTGCATGACGAGAGTTTAAAATCACTCAGTATACTAATTGGGAAGTGAACCTGAGGGTTGAACCTTGTAAAGAAAAAAAGTTTTTCCAAATAATGCTGGAGGAGGACTAAAGCAAGGCTCGAACCTGAATCGACAACGTGGAGGAAGCGGCCCTGCATTTACGTAGAGTAAGAGTGGAAAAAAAACCCTTCTCTTCATTCTGCTTGACTGAGATTCGAACCTTGTAAAAGGGAGGGGAGGAAAAAACCCCAGCTCTTCATTCGGCATGCCTGAGATTTGAGCCTTGTAATAAGACGTGATGCTAGGAACTGAATACCTCTGATTAGATTAACCAAAATTAAATGTCTTTGAAATCATATTAAATGTATTCAAAAAAATGACTCGAAAATATATTTTTTTAATGCTAACATTGATAATGTTTTATTATATTATTAGCGTTTTCATTCAGCCTGACTGAGATTTGAACCTTGTAAGAAAAAAGCACCTCTTCATTCAGTATGACTGAGATTTGAACTTGTAAGAAAAAATCACCTCTTCATTCAGCGTGACTGAGATTTGAACCTTGTAATAAGACGTGATGCTAGGAGCCGAATGCCTCTGATTAGATTAACCAAAATTAAATGTCTTTGAAATCATATTAAATGTATTCAAAAAAATGACTCGAAAATACATTTTTTTATGCTAACATTGATAATGTTTTATTATATTATTAGCGTTATCATTCAGCCTGAATGAGATTTTGAACTTGTAAGAAAAAAAACCTCTTCATTGAGCGTGACTGAGATTTGAACCTTGTAATAAGACGTGATGCTAGGAACCGAATGCCTCTGATTAGATTAATCAAAATCATATTAAATGTATGACTCGAAAATACATTTTTTTATGCTAACATTGATAATGTTTTATTATATTATTAGCGTTATCATTCAGCCTGAATGAGATTTGAACCTTGTAAGAAAAAAACACCTCTTCATTCAGCATGACTGAGATTTGAACCTTGTAAGTAAAAAACACCTCTTCATTCAGCGTGACTGAGATTTGAACCTTGTAATAAGACGTGATGCTAGGAAAAAGCATGCTTTTTCCCGAATGCCTCTGATTAGATTAATCAAAATCATATTAAATGTATGACTCGAAAATACATTTTTTTATGTTAACATTGTTAATGTTTTATTATATTATTAGCGTTATCATCCAGCCTGACTGAGATTTGGAAGAATCATTTTTTGGATATATGAGGATGAGTAGACTATTATATGTCATCATTTGTAAAATCACTCAGAGTGCTAATTATGAATTAGAGGAAGTGAACCCACATTTACGTAGAGGGAGAGTTGAAAAACCCATACTCTGTACATCCTAACTGAGATTAGAAAATTATTCAACGTACTAATTATGAATTAAAGGAAGTGAACCCGCATTTGCGTAGAGGGAGAGTTGAAAAAACCATACTCTGCACATCCTAACTGAGATTTGAGCTGAAAAATACATATTACAATTGATTTGATTAATCCTAGAAATGGTTGTAATAATCGTACAAGTGTTCACATACCTTCAAAGCTTATGAGTGCCATCTTGCTGTTTTTGGAGATGCCTTGGTATACTAACAGCAAGTCAGCTTTGGAGAGCTCCTTCAGCTGATCGTCCGTGAGTAGAGATAAACGCGTTGGTAACCATACGTTATATTTGTTCTCCAACATGGTGAGAACTCTACGCCCGTATCTAGTCGTTACCCCTTTTATATTAGTGATATAATATTCGTGACCTATCTCTTAATCTGTCAGCTTCCTTGACACTACCTCACTCGATACGATTGCAGACAAAAGCGCTGCTGAGTATTCACTAGTCATTCTTGATGTTGTTGTTTAGAATATAGATTATAGCTAATGATTTCTCCTTAAAGGGGTAACTCAATATATAGAAGTAAGGGTTGCAAACTACTACCCCCTCTTCAGGAGGCGGGGCGAAAATGAGTTTGGAGTTGCAGAGACTCTTAGCCCCTCCCTCTTCAGAGCGTGGGAAGTTTGAAGTTACCAGAAAACCTCCGCGTCAAGAGACTCATTTAGTAACATGAATAAACTACTTCTTAATTCCCCTCTTGTAAAATTCTCACAGACCACTTACGTTCAAAATGAATCTCTGTCAAGTTCAAAGCAAAACAGATGCTAACATCTGGATGTAAAGCACTCTCAAAGCTAGGAGAGTCGTGCTAGTCGCCCGATACAACGGAAGACATCCATCACTTGTCACAAACCCTCATTCTACAAACGTTTCTAAAGAAGGAAGGGAAGCGGAAAGTCATCCCCAATGTGAAAGGACATCCCTTTTTCAAGTCGGTTTTAGAGATGGCCACGTCAGAACTAAAAAGAAAATGTAACGCTAAGATTAAAGGTTAACCCTTTTTTCTAGTTCAAATTCGTGGGAATCTTACGCCTCCCTGACAAGTTTGCTTATCATGAACCAATCATACAAGCCTTTCTTTCATGCTCCACCTCCTCAGCGAACTCACAGAATCATTTCACCCCACCCTCTGCATGTATAATGAAGCAAAGCGCCTGCGAGTCCACGCCGCGGGAGGGGCGGGAGGGGGGGGCAATCCCCCTCTGTCCTAGTACTCCTATGTATGTATAAGTGGGCCATAAGAAACCTAATCCCACTACTTCCGGTGTCGCAGTATTCCTAATTCCATCTTACTAGGGGGATAGTTCTATCTTAAGTTTTTGAATGAACTAGTGGCTAATACAAAGAAAGCAACAGACCAATAGTCGAGAGGAACTCTATTAACTATATATTTACTTCAGTATTTACAGTTCTGTGTTTTCAAATAAAGTTTTCGTTTCTCGATTATTTTATATTCTGGTCTAAATATCGTATTGAATTGAAAAAGTGGTTCTGACACATCCTTTATTTAATTACATTATAAGCGTATATCCCAAACGGGAAATAAGGCGGGGTGCTAGAAAAAAAACAAAAAAACATTACCTTACATTTAAAGAATGTAATAATTTAATTCTGTGAAAAATGATAATCTGAACTGGCTAATCAAAGCAGGACTTTTGATTTTTCCCGTTAATGGTCTACCATATTAAATATGCCCTAGTTTTTCTCATTTCCTTGTAAAGTGATGATTACCCGTTAACACTGAACTGCTGCTCTAGATAACACCAGAGACAACGATTGCTAACAAAGTAAATAAACATGATAAGAAACACTCGAAAGAAAAATATATTAGAGCATTTTAACAAATCGGTTTAATGTAACAAAAGTCAGAAATAGGTACATAGAACATCTTCAGAACACAAACCAATGTATACTGAAACAGTCCTTTGACTTGTACATGTTAGTTAGCCACACAGATTGTTAAATACCAGATACTCTCTAAGGGCGAGTATGAAGTGAAGCACCCACCAATTAGACAGACAGCTTAAGTTATGCAAGTTCCAATCTGTTAACTGTTGGCTCCAGACATAGATGGATCGGTAGAAAATATACATCAATTAATAGTACAGGGTAAATTCTAATTCAGAGTTTTCGGACTTACTTTGTCATGAGCTGGCGCACGACCGATTTGTCTATGCCACTAGGGCAGAAATGACCCACAAGTTGAGCACTGAAACTGGTGAACAACACAAGTTTAATATACCTAACTAGGTACTGCCATTAGGCCACGAACAATCTGAACAGCCCCTTTCCCGACCAACTGCCCCATAGGCTACAACATACGGGCTAAGGTGTGGGAATAATTCCCTTTTAAAATGCTGGCCTCAAGGACCAAGCAGAAAAACATGAGCCGTACTAAATGACTTCTCGTACGTGAACTTAGTCATAGAAAGCTAACATAAATAAAATGAACTTTAATAATGAAAAAAGCTAATCCTCTTAACAATTTATATTTAAACTACTGGTCTTACGTACTAAACAGAAAACATGAGAGGTACTAAGTGACTCCACGTAAGTGAAATAAGTCACAGAAAGTTAACCTAAATAACAATGTACATTAATAATGAAAAGAGCTAATCCTCTTAACAATTTATACATAAATCCTAAGACTCGTGTCTGACCAGAGAGCCGCCTACTCCTCACGGATTTTACCAATTAATCAAACTTCATATTACAATTGGTTGTCCGGTCGGTCCCTCGGCGTGAACATCGTGATCACGGGTTGTGTGAAGTTGAGATGAAGAGAGAACTTCGGGGAGTGTCGACTGTCCTGAAGGTGATGAATAATTGTAATCGTATTTTTGACCAGCGAGCTATGGAGTTATGTAGTGGTTTCCTTCTTGGGAAGGAAAGAAGGAGTGTGCAATCCCACTACAAGGTGCCAGTCAAGTAGGCCCAACTAAACAAGCCTCCATCTCACGAGCAGGCCGTGCACTGCCTACAGTCATTGTTGATGCTTGGACCGGTAGAGTGCAGAGTTATGAGAACAGCAATGGATGGTAACTCTTCTGATGTCGTAGGTCTTACTTCTACATTAATAGACTTGCATTTATATCAGGGAATAATATATGTGTTCTTTACCAACGATTAAGTGCAGCAATTTTGGGCAATTACAGAGCTGAATTGGTTAGCCCGTTACAACATGTACACTCAAAATACCTTATATATGATTAGTACTATAAATCTAACGTGTGTCAGATATAAACTCACTGTGAAATCGTGTTGCTGGAAACGCTCAAACTTGAGGAAAGTTTACCCCAGCTGAGTGTTCTACACTTCCTGGAGGAATTTCAGCACACGGACATCTTACACGCTTGCCAGACTTAACTGTAATGACGGTACGCTTCCCAATATTGTCATCAGCGGCCATATCCAAGCGCTAGTTAGAGTTTTACCTAATTCAACAAAATCACCCTTCCCTTACGTCAGTGCATCTTGTATAAAACCACCACCACTCGCTTCATATTTTGTATCCTATTATAACGATTCGTCGGAGGAACTTCCTATAAGTTATCAAGGACCAGTTGACTACAAGTGGTGAACACAATGTTTGATGTGGCAGTCTCACCTCCTTGCTGTAGGTAAAGTAAAGTCTGTGACTATGAGAATTTAGATCTAGTAAATTTTGATAGTCTTCGTGATCTGTTTTACTATGTCCATAAGACATAGCTGTGAATATCAAAGTTTTTGCTCTGTTTTTACTGTGTCCATAAGACATAGTTTTGAATGACAGCGTTTCTGACTTATTTTTATGTCCTTAAGACATGGTTTTGAATGTCAGAGTTTATGACTTTTTTTCTATTTCCATAAGACAGAGTTGTGAATTTCAGAGTTTCTGACCTGTTTTTCTATGTCCATAAGACATAGTTGTGAATGTGAGATTCTGAACTGTTTTTCTATGTCCATAAAACCTAGTCTTAAATATCTGGGCAGTTATCAGACTCCCAATACTGTATGGCTATGTTCCGGCTTGTCTAACACTTTAGATCTAAAAATGGTAGATATCAGGTTATCTCTATCTTCGTTCCATGATCTAGTTGTGTCAATTACTGATACCAGTCTTATCTTTATATTGTTGTACCTTTGTATGGTGCTCAACCTGTAGCTATGCTACTAATCTAGAGTAGTGGCCCACGTGGTATTGTTTATTTTGTCTGGCCCCTTCATGTGCCGCTTGAATTAGTTAATGTTTAACTGTTTGCAGTTGCTATAGTTTGTGTCCAGGCTTGTGTTGAAATTTGAATATACTATTGAATGACCAGGTGGTACTAATGAGGAATAAACCGGTCATAGTATCTTTACAACCTAGATCCCTGGTAGCTCGCCATTAACTATGTGTAAACTTATTGTTCCCCTTTTAGGAACGTAATCTTTGTACCTCCTAACTCGATATGGAGTTAACTCATGCTAGCTAGCTCGTTTTAGTACATACGTTGTAACTCCTTAAACTAGGACTTTCTAGAAATAAGTATTGTTATATATTATTATCTTATATGCTTATTAGGTTAAAGTCTAGAAGCCACAAGGCTGTAGTGGTGTTATATATTGTGGCTTAACCTTAAATCAATAATTTCTTCCAATTTAAATTGCCGTAGTGTTGAGGCAGACGCACCTTTGTTGTAGAATGTGAGTAGCCGATGGACGCCTCATCACACTACATCACACCGTGAGATAGTATTGTGATGTTCATTAACCTACTTTCCACATCCATTTGATTTACCGTTATTCCCCCACACCCCCTGACTTCATTTCCCAGGTGCTGATTACGTCCTCCCCACTACAACCCTCCCCTACCACTCCCTCTCCTACCAACCCCGGACATGTTGGTTCTTGATGATTAATTATTAAAGATTGTTAATTAATTATTAATGATTGTTAATTGATATTTGCTAATTAATTAATTATTGGCTAGGATTTGGGTGTTATTTACTAGGGGGGGGACATGCCACATTCCTTGCATGATACAGAGCTTGCATGATTTGCAAAAAAGATTATTAAGTTACTTTCCAGAACTGAACTCTGACGCTGACAATGGGCATAGATGGATACAAAATCTTTTTTTGGATATGTCAGTACAACTGGCTGATCTGACCACGAAATGAAAGAAAATCTTATAGATGTTGCAGCTGACAGCATGCTTAAAATTGAATTTAACTCGCAAAATATTGACGTTATCTGGATGAAGAGAAAAGAAGAATATCCAGAGCTATCAATGGAAGCTTTGAGATTATTAGTGCAATTCGTCACTTCCTATCTATGTGAACTAACTTTCTCTTCGATGATGAACATAAAAACTAAGATAAGAAATATACTCCAATTAGAAAATGATTTGGTTATTTGCGTCTCAAAAATAGAGCCACGATTCGACAAATTATTAAAAAAATAAACAGGCACAGCCTTTTCACTGAAATTATTGTTATATCTTTAATTTAGTGTAGATTGTAGAACCTATATATAAAATTAACTTAAACTTTGCGGCCCCCCTGGGGGTCACGACCCACAGGTTGAAAAACACTGCTCTAAAGAAACTAACAGTGTATATCGTTTCATTTATGATCTTTGGTGTAATGTTTCTACAGCAATGTATAGCCCTATTATTTCATTTTGTTTTTAGTAAATGTATATTTTATGATAATAAGTGGGAGAAAATCTGTGTGGTGCACCGTACCATTTATTTAACACTGTGTCTTATTACCATTTTGAGTTATAGCCTACATATATATATATACTAATTAAGAATGAGGAGGGCTGAATTTATAGGAAGTGTACCCATATCTGCTTATACTGAGAGTGAAATACATTTAGGAAAATTATCCCGAGTTCACCCTACCAGGATTCGAGATCCAATCTTTACATCATTTGAATCTGGTGCATTGCACGCATTAGACCATTTAATCATGGAAGCGGATGATATGCAATTAATTGTTTGATAACGATTACGACACATTCGTCTCTACGAGTGGACCAACCCGTTAACACGTTAATAACCTGGTTAGTCACTGAAGGAAACATGAGAGTTGACAAACTGAGTTAAATACATGTCTATCTCATAGAAGGTTTCTCTCTGGACGACATATCAGATACTTAAGCGCGAGTGTCTGATAATTAAGAGCAACTTTGTTAATTACCGACCCACCTCCATATGACAATATTAAATGTTGCTCGCTGTAGGTTTTTATCAACTAGTTTCAAACCAGAGAGGTGTGGTACCTTCACAAAAGACGTGAGTTCTAGTTTATTTTATCAAAGGTTTGTTTGTTGGGGACAGTGTAGCTTGGTTCACACGTTCAACGAAAATAAAGATCAGAACCTAATTTAATGATGAAGCAATTCAGAAATGCTTGCCAACTCAGGATGCTTTGCAACAAAAACTACATACAATTAGTTACTAACATAATTTATTTTCAAGTGGTTAACAGATTGTGTATGTTTTAAAATTAATCAAAAGGACAAAAGGACTTACATTAATTTAAATGTGTTATTTCATATATAAACACACCAAAAGTTGACGCAGCTACATAGCGTAACTACTGTTTCATTCTGCAAGAAAATGAGTCGGTTTATTTAGAAATTTGATTGCGTCTCCTAAGAAGAAATTCCTCAATTATGTCTACCAAGATCAAACTAGTCAAACAAACCTTCAACGTTCAACTCACACGTTAGAAGATTGGTATGATGACCCAAATTCCTTGCAAAGCCAACTAACAATAACTGATTTACAACTTTTTTATTTTCTATTTAATAAACAAATTTTTAAAATTTGTGTCATATGAGGCTTTCAAATTACTGTAATATTTCGGGAAACAAATCTAGAAAGAACAATAATGACACAAACGCTTCCCACTTCAAATAATCTCATAACAGTATATAGAGCTGTCTACTGGTATCTAGTTCTGAAGGTGCATTTGCAATGACTGATCATTTTGTTTAAGCTCGTGTGCGCACTGATTGAGTAGTTGACTTTGAGATATTTTGGAGTGTCTCAAACTGATGTCGAATCACAGGAAAAGGAAAGCTGAAATTTTCTCAAGTCCCTCCGAGTGAATAATACCGATAGAGCTTAAATAGTTTTCAGCGAACGTGTGGATCCACAGTAAAGTCACGTATTCAATAGGGAACATTGACTCGCAACAAGAAATCTACTAGATGCGCGCAAAATTATCAAGACAGTCTGCGACATGTTGCTAGCTCTCTAACCGTGGGCCGCAACAGTCCCTCGCCCATTGTCGAAGAATGTAGATGGTGTTGTTCGGGTTCCCCAACAATGTCAGTAGTGTGGTCCAATAAAATCATCTTACATCTGATTGTCTTATATCCAATCTATCAGTTGTTTTGGCGTACTTACAAACAAGATTATAAAAACTAAATATATGTAAAAGCAAAAAGATATATTAGCACCCTCACCTTTCTCTTGATACGTATGTTCAATTCTATATTATTTAGTTATTCGCACAAGTAGTTAAGCATTCCAAGGCGTTAGGCTTATAATGGATCCAAGATTAAAAAATAAGTGCCCAACGTGCACTTCTGGTAGTAAGTAGTTATACAAAGTTTCATATTATTTTGCTCTTAGTTTAGGAACTACCCGCTCTGTGATTATTTGTCTTAAGAAGTCGGACTCGCAATATGTGTACAGACAAATAATTAAAGCTAAGC
Organism: Timema monikensis; assembly: GCA_902151445.1. NCBI lineage: Eukaryota > Metazoa > Arthropoda > Insecta > Phasmatodea > Timematidae > Timema > Timema monikensis. The sequence goes on from CABFVZ010006344.1 coordinate 9,429, forward strand.
AACGTGTGTAGGCCCGTTCTCAGTTTCCGTTATCTGTGTCTCTTGTCTTTTGTACCCTAAATGTTGGTTAGAATGTCAGGACCGCAGTAAATGTAAAGTAAAAATACATAAGGTCTAACTGTTAACCAAACAAAGGCCCAAGGTTCTCATAATGAGGTTTCCCTGAGTATATAACTATACATAGTCTACGATTTCTAGGCTTATATGTTTTGGATCTACATATTGTGGTCATATGGTTCAAATGTCAAGCTCACAGCGTGTAAAAGTTAAAAAATAAATTCCAATCCAAAATTTCCGAGGTGTATATCCTTGCCCTAAGTTGTCCTTGTTAAACCCATGTTAAATTTCAACTTTCTATGTTTCTGGACCAGTGGTCAACGGTCTAGGACCTCAAAAGTTAAACGAAAGTTAAAGGAAACGCTAAATGTCCACATTTTCACGGTTCCTAAAATAAGTCTACAGAGTGTTATTTATCTCTATAGAATCTCTTGGTTTTGGAGCTATCAGCACTATTTGTCAAGATTTCTATGGGGTTAATCTTTAATTACTACAGTAATTATAAAAAATAAGATTTTATATATCTCCAATAGTTTAAGTAATGTTTCTTAGTCTTGAAGTTACATCGTTTACGCACCAATATATTATATTTTATTTTATCAGTATGATTATTTCCTTTGCTACTGTGATATTTCAGCAGCATATTGATAAAAGTAGTGATGTTGTATACATAAGTCACTCACTATCATTGTAATCTAAGATCAAATTAATTAGATACATGAAACGCTATGTGCAAGGTATCTATTTGCCAAAGAAACACTATTTATATACTATTTAAATATGATACAACCAATCATAAATAATATAGTTTCTCTTTGGATTAAAAACATCTCTTGTAATTTCTCCTTGGATTTGAAGTCGATATTTCACTTTTGTAATCGAGTTAGAAAAAAAAGCATACTTTATTTAATAGTACACTGTGTTGATAAAGAATATCTGTTGTTCGCGGGGTGTAAGACAGAATCTTTAAAAAACGTTATTGTATTTCTACGTATACATACTGCATATACTATAAACACGTAGTGTACATATATATAGTATATTATAATGTAAGTACGAGTGTATACATGTCTCTATATACCGTATTTACATGAGTTATTAAATGATGCAAATTATTAATAATATTATGAAACTATTCGGCGTATGTGTGTAGCACGACTTGATAAAGCGGGTTTATGTCTGAGTGGGTGAAGTTTTCAATGTAATATCGTATTTCACTTGAACAACCCACACAAAAAGATGCAACTATTTTAACGAATGCAAAAAAAATATATGAGAAAGTTTTGCAGGTATGTTTAAAATACAAACCAGCGCGAGAGTTGAAATTAAATTTATGACAAGAAGAATCCAGAAGGAGTCATGTTGATTCCCATTCAGTCACGACATAAAAGTGGTTGACAAATGTAATGAAATGTATTAAACTATGACTAGGATAGTTAAAAATAATGGCAGCCAAAATATAATTTAATTAATCTTAAACACTCAAGAAAATCTATAGTAAATAAATTCCCTATGAAATGGCTTGAAAGCTTACCAAAAATTTCTAGGAACATTTTCCACATATTGTCCATGTAATTTTGCAGTACAACTGTGGTTGATTTTATTTTGTATTTAAATAAAATCTATGAAACGAAAGAAAATAAGTTTGGAGCTCAAAATACATCATATTATTTGATATTTGATATAAGCTTACATGTTCAGTACCATGTATATCCATGCTTACTAATACTAAAAGGGATGGCCAATTTGGGCGAGCAAGCTAGCGCACGAGTGACTAAAATATAAAATAGAACACATTGGTTGTAATGAGAGGTGGCCAAACTGGAGCGTGTGAGCGAGCGAGTGACTGAGCGCTCTATTTTTCAAGTGCGCGTGCTCAGCCCGGTACATTGTAGTTTACAGGTGCTAGGCAATATTATTGTATGTTGGTTCATTGAGTGCTAGGAAAACCTCTATTAGACAAAAACTATGTGAGCATTATGGCAATCGAATGGTACTGGAGATTAAAAAAAAAAAAATCGGTCGTATGTTTTTAGGCACACGGTGACAAAATTATAAACGATCGTTGGTAAGAAGAGAAAAGAAAGAATAAGGATCAAGAAGAAGCTAGTGTGATAATTAAAGCAGCTGAAATGGTAGAAATGACATCCAGAGCAGAGTGTATGAAACATCTCGTACACGAATAGTTATGGTTTTTTGGATGAGGTGAATGACCTCATACCAAAACCTCTGATGGTGTTCTTAGAAAAGGTAGCATTATAAATAAAGTAATCCAGAAGAAGCAGAGCAATTTGTAGAAAAATTGTGAAGTTATTTCTCATTATTTAATATCACTTGTAAAACGAAAAACTTTCATGTCACCATTATTGTTGGGCATTGGCTCCTATTTTCATTAGAATATCAGGTTTAAAACTCTCATTAACTTAATGTCAAACATGGAGGTGTGTTCTTCTTACCATGAGATCAAAATGTTGGAGACTTCACTCATCATGGCTCCTGATCCTGTCATTCAACCGGGGACTTTTGCTCAGTTCGCATTTGACAATTGCGACTTCAATGTTGATAACATTGATGGCTCTGGAACATTCCCCAATATTGCCTGCATAAATTGTGTGATATCTGTGGATTCCATTTTGGATTCAAAGGCCTTAATTACCAGGCAAACTCTACATAAACCTAAAAACAGTTTGAAGATAAGTGCATTGCTCACGTCAAACAAATTGTCTTCAAAATGCTGTTTGGTCTCCACGAGTTCTCATTCATGGCCTAAATGACCTTTCCCCTTTCAAGGTAAATGATTGCTCTCTTTTCTCTCATGATGTAGTTTGGGCAGGTGTAAAATGGTGGAATAGTGAAGGTATATCTTGGTTTTCAAACTACTTTAGTAACTTTTGACTTGCCTTTATATATGAAGGCAATGGAGATTACCCTATCAACACCACCTGCATCACCACTATAGAATGTTGGGGTGAGAATAAGAAGATTTAATTTATTTAAGTCCTTCATCGGTTCAATCGGATACATAATGGCAGATTCTGGGCTGCAAGAGTTGCTGTCTGTTGTGTACGCTGAAAACACTACAAAACATATAATTTCAGGGCATACTTAAGCCCATGCTTTCAGAGCACATAACTTGTTGGCTAAAGATCTGTACAATTTACTTCTGAAGGGTATAGACATGAGTGAAGAGGAGAGGTGATAGACAATTTAAAATACTTTATAACAACGGGAGAAACAATTTAATCAGATCTTAACATTATCAATCTCACAGAGAAAGTGAGGGAAATCTTGGAACTTATCAAACAGAGAGATTCAGTATCTTGAACTGGTGGTGCTGATAAGAAAATTCATAGAAGCAGAAAATACTGGTAGTTAGGAAATGCAGCTTATGACTGTAAAACTCATCGTTACATACTTTATTGTTAGTGGACACATTCATTATGTAAAAGCATGTCTTATTTATCTTCAGTGTATGTCTCAGTTTCCAAAACATATGTCGCAGTCTGACTCACAAAGGTTTGCAGGGGGGAACTTCACTATCACCACAACATTCTGCAGTGGTACTTATACCAGATATGGTCATTGAACAAACTGCTGCGTGGTGGGAGGTATTGTTTAAAGAGGGTTCAGTGAGGATATCCTGAGTTCTTATGTTTTAAGGAAACCAGCAATGTCACACATTACTAAATCACTTGAAGATTTTTCAGGCATTTCATTATTTACATCTAAGCTACATATAGATTCTCGGGAAACTTGCGTAAAAAGATTCAACAGTGACATTACAAAATTACAGAACCCGTTGTAATTGAATAATCAATTTTCTAATGCGGCTATCGTTGTAATGTTTATTGAAACACTGGTACCGACTTGATAAACTGCCACGTGTAAAAGGAAATTGGTGAGAAGATAATAGCACAATTAGTTGGGAAAAATTTTTGAAATATAAAAATGAAAATAAGATATTATGTTCGATCCCTTGATACAGTGAATTCTTGGGTCAAGGTAAATGAAAAAGTATTCATTATTAATCCAATGATACTTTATCAAAGAATGATAGTTCGGAGGGACATGTCAGATTATTTCAAATACGATATTGCCCCATATCCTCTATCGCTTTTCATTAATTCAGGGATTAGGAAGAACATAAAATCCTATCTGTATGAAGAATTCACCTATTTTGATGAATATGTATTGAAGAAAACAGATTGCTTCATCATCTATGGTGGTTATTTACTGCACGCAGTTAAATGGAATGAAAACAACATTTTTACTTATGCTGACGTGTGAAATTCATATGTACAGTAGTTGAAAAATCAATATAAATACCAGAGAATAGTATTGGTGTATGATGGACGCGAGGATTCAAACAAGATTAAAACAAGTGAACACCAACGCAGATAAAAAAAAACCTTCGCCCTACAGTCTCGCATGGATGAAACTACTCCAATTTATAGCAAACAAGAGCGGTTCTTATCCAATAAACAGAATAAAAAAAATTGATCCAGATGCTAACAATTTTTTTCAAAGCAGTGATGCAGGTATTCTAATCGTTTGAACAGTCGTAACGGAATCTGCCCACTTCCTGCCTTCTATCGTTACCCAAGAAGTTAATGTCTTGATCATTATGATTGCACATGCCTTATCATAAAATATATATTACTATTGAAGCAATAAATAGGACACGTCAACAGAAAAAAAATTTAATTCAAAGAACCTACAGCAGCAACATCTAAATGTGAATAAAATAATAATAATTTTATGTTCAGAAAATAGAGACACGCAGACTTTATAGATAATTGGCGGGTGCTACACCAGCAAATATGGGTAAGCACTCAGATATAGTGTGGAGATGCATGTCCCATTACTCTGCTCGATCGACTTCTAGGAGTTTCCAGACTTTTTCCAACATTTATAATTGTAGTTCAACCACATTTTGCTTGTTTCTGAACCATTGCTTAATTTCTTCTTCCTTGAACTTAGTCCTTTCCTAATTGCTTCAAAACATTTATATTTCAATACAGTATCCAAATCAACTTTACCAGCCTCCAGGTAAGTGTAAAGTCCCTCGAGTTCTTACAGAATTATGTCTAATCCTGGCTCACTTTCAAATTTCAACCAATTGTGAGTATTTCACTCATGTATTTGCCATTGGCCGCTATTTTTTGACGCCACAATAGGACCACTTCCTCTCAGCCTATTTAGGCCAACTTTTGGTATGTTATTATTCACACATAGTACACAATAAAATCAACATTAAAAGTTTTCTTGCAATTTTGTTTTGGTTAACAGCATTTTTTTCTTAGTTTGACCATATTACAGTTGATGTCTAACTTATTTAGTGTTTCCATCAGTTTATTCAACATAACATTATTTAACACCTTTTTCCAGTATATAAAACCAAATGTAGACCCCTTCTTAGACTTACAGAAATCTCTCTAAAATAATTATTCTCAGCATCCCGATGACATTTCCTGTTCCTTTAGCCTTTCGCAATCTAATTTGGTATTTTTCCATCGCACTTTCTATTTTATGTTCAAGTCACCTGTTTAGTATTCTTTGCTCTATCATCCCTACATGCTAAATTAGACTGTTGGTCCTATGTTCACTGCATTTTTTGACTAGTTTATTCTCCCCTCTGCCACCATAGTTACATCTATTAAGTCATAGGGCCAACCTCTCCTGTTTCGTAAATCCTATATATAAGTTTTGTCAAAGCAATTAATCCATTGTTTCCCAGTTCCTTCAGAAGGGCAACCGGTGTGTCAATATCTCCAGCAGCATTCCTTCTTCGCATGTCATTTATGGCTCTCTCCACTTCCCTATTTAAAATGCTGAGTCCTTTGTCGTCTTCCTCTACCTCGTCTTCTGCTTCAATCCTCATATTCCCAGGTCATTATTCCTTGTCATAAAGTTGTTCTATATATCTTTCCCTAATCTTGAGAGCCCCCTTTTAATTCATCACCATCTTAACTTTGGTGTTTTCTATTCCTATTGTTCGCACACTTGTGTTTTAATTCCTTCTCAGTTCCTTTTATGTTTTACCTTATTTTTCTTTGCAGCCCAAAATATCATCCAGATATGAGCTCAAAATTAAAATACGCTTCAAAGGCTTGGCGTGAATAAATATCGGGTAGCAAATTACACACTTGAAACTATTACCGCAGCTAAATCAGAAATTGTATAAATGTATTTGTATGGGTCTGAATTCTCGTCCTGAAAATAACTGTACAGTTCATAAGGGTATTACGTTTTTTATCTTGTGGTGTATCTCTCATAGCTGAGTAATTCTCTTTTATGCTCGAACAAATTCATTTGATAGCATAATTCTATAAATTGAGTCTTAGGTGATAAATAATAGAATGCAAAGTGAAATCAAAATTGCAAATTATAATATTACAAAACTATTATCTATTAATATTTCAAATGGGCCTTTTTTAACTGTCTGATTGAGCTTTAGTTTTTATAATATCATTAGTGTTTTTTTAGATCGAAAATGTGCTGGTTTTGCTAGTATACGATAGCATAAAAGATAGCATACAGTTGAAATTTTTTAAATAAATCTCAGCTTACAATTTTACTAAAAAGTAAACAGTTCCACGCTAACTTTTCACTTTTCTGACATTTCAAAAGTTATTAAAAGTTTTTTCTAAAATTCTTCTACCTCACAAAGGTGTTTGGTATATTTCACAAGTGAGGTTGGCTCACAACCCTTGTCAAAGTAACGAGAAAGATTTTCAAGCTGGGAAAATAGGAAGGTGCACTACTCTCAGTTTTTTTATAATGTTTATAAAGATCGAAATTATAGTGGTTTTCCTCTTTTGAAACTCTCCGAAGATTTGTGTGACTTTTTTTACTTTGGGTACGTCAATTATTATAATTCAATTAATGCCGTTGAGTCACGTGCTATATAGCCTAGCTATTGATTATTTTAAAGAAAGCTGAATTTGACACATTAAGGGTTTTGGCTGAAGTTTTATGATTGCATTAACTTTATTTTCTTTCTATTAACATTCCTGTTTTTTTTCTTGGTATTGATCTGTTTTGTTTTAAAAATAAAATACTTATTTATTAATTAACTAGAATTATATAAAGCTTTTCTTTAATTTTTTAAAAGAATGCTGTAGCGTGTGTTTATAAAATAAAACTATAAAAAAGTATTAATACTAAAGATATCACACTTGGAATCGCTTTGAATTTCAAAAAAAGAATTAATGTATTTTTAAACAGGAAAAATTCAGGAAATACAATTTAAGTAAATATTCCCTCAATTCTATCGATTACTTGAAATCAAAAGCAAAATAAGCATAGGTGACCGGAATTCTCAGCCACTTATTTAATAAAAAAAATTATATAAATCTATCACAGGAAATAAAAAACTATATATATTGACTGAAATGTATATAGTGATGTAATAAATCATTTTCAGATGCCTCATGTAGGACTTATAATTTATTTATTTTTAATAATAATATAGTGAAATATTGGTATTCATGGTATGATTACAAATCTAGGGAGTTTTCCTTTTTACAAACGTAAGGTTTTTTCTATTTAGACTTTTTTTATAAAAACAGTAAAGAAGCAAAATTAAAGACATGATTTTGAAAGACATGGACCCCGTACACCTGACTAACCCTCGAAAAATTAAAAGAAAAAAAGGCCCCATCGTCGTCTCCTAGTTGGAGAGAAAAAATTATAATATTGTGTTCACTAAGCGTAGGAGATTAAATAACAACACCTCCGTACCCTACGGCTATAGTTGATCACATTTTTTCTCTTTTTCTGATTCTAGTGACTGATATCCAGAATATTCGTTTGGAATGTGGACGTTTACGCCAAATGTAAATTTGCAGAAATAAACGTCCAGACATTAACAATATTATAAAATGGAATCGTGTTTGTACTTGTTCCCCTTTTAAACATTGTAAAACCGACACCAATTCTATAACAGTATACGAAGAATTTAATGAAGACACAATTTTTACCTTACTAAAACTAGACGTGGACCACTCTAATGTGATACTATCACACACATAAACAGGTGTAAAAAAGCTATCATTACACAAATGTGAAAGCAGGTGCTTTAAGACTTCTGTCCGACAGACGGTGCCCCTATTTGTGTACAGGTTAACACGTGGTATAGAAACTATCAGGTGTTTGATCAAATATATATTGACATGACAAGACAGACTAATGGATGAGATTGAATAACTAGGCCAACATATCAAATTGAAATTAAACTTATACATATACATTTTTCTTCTTTATCTGATTCTAGTGTCATCCTTATTAAAGTACAAAAAGATAAATAGAAACGCCTTTTCCACGATTAGAGCCACAACACACTCTGCAGATCTAGACTTGAAAAGTCCGTACAATTGCAGTATACAGCCTTCGTGCAGGCGTTTAGTTAAGATAAATATTTCTATTATATTACCCGCAGGAACGTACGGTAGAATATCTCCGCGATCTAGTCTGGTTCTTCACCACGGGATAGATGTTTTAGTCGGGGTTATAGACGAAAACATTCGTGGTAATATTTGTGTATTACTCATTAATCACGGTGACACTGTTTTTAAAATTAAAAGGGGTGATAAAATTCCTCATCTGGTGTGCGTGAAAATTGATTACCCTAGAGTTGAACACATTGATTCGCTATCAAACACTCAGAGGGTGGAGGGAGGATTTGTATCGAGCGACATCCCTATAAAAGATCGTGTTATCGATCGTTGTAATTTTAGTATAATGGATCAAATCAACGCGTCCATCCTCACGTATTCTAAGATGCAGGATTTGTGTCTGATGTCTGCCGTGGAGTTGAATAATTTACCTATAGAATTTATTAAAGCATACGCGTGTAGAGATATTAATCGCGCTTGGGATTTACTCTCCCCCTCTTCACAGGATGAATTGAAAGATTATAAATATTGTATAGAACATTATAATAAGGGGCTAACGCAGATTGATGGACCACCGTCTATAAAGAAAAAATGTCAACAATGTCTAGCATCATCATCATAGACAAAAAAACAGTAACTGTGTGTTATATCTATGTACGTGACTGCTTTTGTACACTTTAAATACTGACTTTTATTGTTTTTTGCTTTTTACAGTTTTGGTTCATCATCCAGCCATGTCTAATGTAATAGTAGATGTTCAGAGATTCAAAGACGGTGATAATAACTTTATCATAAAAGAATGTAGTATAATATCTATGGGTGGAAGTGATGTACATCACTATACATTTAAGTCACCATATTCCTTTACAAAATTACTGCGGCATATTAAAAAACAATGTGATTTGCTCACATATAATCATCAAGGTCTGCATTGGGACGACGGTTATATGAGCGCCAATAAATTTGATATAATTTTAAAAATGGCCACTCTCGGCTCGACTATAATTTATGTAAAGGGGAACGAAAAGAATTTTTTTTAAATTGAAATTGTGGATAAAAGCAACTTGATATTGATATGATAGACTTGGGGTGAAGGATAGGATCCATCATAATTATGATAAATGTTTTGGCCATAAATATAAAAAATTAAATTCAATTTGTACGCTTTCGAACGTAAAATTTCTTAGAGATTGGTTCGTCGACACCACCACCACCACAACCACTACTATAAATTTGGAATAGTAATGTTTATTTTTTTGTTTTAAAGTGGCACCAGACGAGTGCACATCGATGTCTGTGTTTGTACATCCTTTCACACTGATATTAACGGGACCGTCTAATTGGGGGAAAACTACTTTTGTAGAGAATTTTCTGTTAAATTTAAAACAGGTGTGCAGTGTGGATAAATTTGATAGAATTCTATGGTGTTTCA
>CABFVZ010006345.1:0-19267 GCA_902151445.1 Timema monikensis
CAATGTTTTATTCTGCTTGCTGTCGATGTATCAACAGCGAATATCCTTTGATGTACCGACCAGTGGCGAAGACGAACGAATGTATTCGGTGGTGTTCATTACTACCCTCCTCTTCATTCACCCTCGTTCTAGTGTACTACCCTCCTCTTCATTCACCCTCGTTCTAGTGTACTACCCTCCTCTTCATTCACCCTCGTTCTAGTGTACTACCCTCCCCTTCATTCGCCCTAGTTCACCCAGTGTACACGCGGCTTAGCATTGAATCCATATGATTGGGGCTTTAAGTGCTCGTAATCTAAAATAACCCAGACATTGAGGATTACAATAGATGATTGATATTGAGTACTTTTCTTTTGATCCTGCTAAACATCTCCCTGTGGTGGAATACATCTTGTAATTTAAATACATCCTTAATAAAGTCAAATCTGATATCCCGCAATTCTTGTTGAGTATTTCCGTTTGATCCTGTTATAGCGCTAACCCTTCCGGTGAAGTATATTGTGAGTGTTGTACTAGACTAGTTTATCAACGCACACTTCAGCCATACGGTAATTTAATCTCTGTTAAGTTTTTGTGAATGAAAAATTAAATATGTATAGTTTCGATTAACATAAATTATTCAGCAAATGCACGAGACATTAAATTCGAAGCACATTCATGATTCTGTATGAACAATTTGAAAAAATCACTTCCCCTTAATTCGAAAGCCACCTCCATGAAATATTCGTGGAACTCTAATAAACTCACTTTAAATTTCCTGGTTTTCTCCGATCGCCAAACAATTCACTGTAACCCACACCATTCTAACTCTAGTTTCTAACAATCTGTTGTGATAATAGCAGTTTCGAGCGGTCAAACACCAGTCACACCATTCTAACTCTAGTTTCTAACAATCTGTTGTGATAATAGCAGTTTCGAGCGGTCAAACACCAGTCACACCATTCTAACTCTAGTTTCTAACAATCTGTTGTGATAATAGCAGTTTCGAGCGGTCAAACACCAGTCACACCATTCTAACTCTAGTTTCTAACAATCTGTTGTGATAATAGCAGTTTCGAGCGGTCAAACACCAGTCACACCATTCTAACTCTAGTTTCTAACAATCTGTTGTGATAATAGCAGTTTCGAGCGGTCAAACACCAGTCACACCATTCTAACTCTAGTTTCTAACAATCTGTTGTGATAATAGCAGTTTCGAGCGGTCAAACACCAGTCACACCATTCTAACTCTAGTTTCTAACAATCTGTTGTGATAATAGCAGTTTCGAGCGGTCAAACACCAGTCACACCATTCTAACTCTAGTTTCTAACAATCTGTTGTGATAATAGCAGTTTCGAGCGGTCAAACACCAGTCACACCATTCTAACTCTAGTTTCTAACAATCTGTTGTGATAATAGCAGTTTCGAGCGGTCAAACACCAGTCAGATCTATTCTCATTCTGTAAAGGGGGCTTGTTCAATAATAGCTTAACAGAAAGTTTCGAGATTGTCACACGACCCCCCCCCTCCCCCCTCCCTGGTGACTCGAATCATCTCAACATCAGGTGACAGTGTTGTCGGGTGTAGGAGCTGGTGACTCGAATCATCTCAACATCAGGTGACAGTGTTGTCGGGTGTAGGAGCTGGTGACTCGAATCATCTCAACATCAGGTGACAGTGTTGTCGGGTGTAGGAGCTGGTGACTCGAATCATCTCAAAGAATTGTGAATAAAGACAGAACCTCTCGCCCGGACTGTTCCCCTATTGATCTAGTCGTGGTCTGTCTGTCTCTCACCAGTCTTACTACCACCACACAGGACATTTGGACCATCTTTTAGAAAATACAAGTATGTTTGTTGTGATAATTTAACAGATAAAAGTGAATGATCCATATTATATTCCTTTACGTATGACCACGGGAAAGTGGATCTACTAAGTGTTCATGGGTGTCAGATACGTATACATAATCGTAGAAAAATTGTAGATTAGTTTTTCCGTATTTAACTGTTCTCTCTAGACAGTTTTCAATTCTAATTGGGTCGATAATCCAGAGTCCGTAACTATTGCCGACCAGTTTCCTGGTGAAGTGTGTTCACAGGACATGTGATATATAGGCCTACCTTCTTCAAGCCAAATAAAGGTGTAAATAAATGGTCCTTAATAGCAACACATCGAGTGAAATACGTATTTCTTGACGTATCGTGTCGGATTAAAGAACTACTGAATCAGGGTTTTCTTGAATTTAATCTTGGCTAGTGATGGTTTTAGTCAAACAAACACATTTCTTTAAATATGTTAATTTTTGGATGATGCTCCACGAAATGGTGGTAAATGTGTAAAGAGCGTGATGTAATATCTTAACGCTACTTATTTCACAATTTGAACTGATCATATAGGCTCAACTATTGTAGACTAGCATTGAAGTACTCGGCTTTGCCCGGGAGAAATATTTTGAGGAAAAAGACAAAAAAAAGGTTAAAAAGAAATCTTGTCCAAAATGTATTAAAAAAGGGTTATAAAGAGAAGAAATCATAAAATAATAATGCTTACTTTTTAGGGGAAAAAGATTAGTGTAAAAAATACAAAAAAAGGATAAAAGGGGTACAAATCAAATCCAATAACATTATTTTTGCTTTTTAAAAACTTTTTTTTATCCCTTTCTACCATATATGCAATTTTACCCTATTTTTACTTTTTGTAATTTCGGCACTTTATATTCTTTTCATCTCTTACTCCTTTTAACCATTATACTCTTTATCTTAATCATATTTAAATTTTGTCCTTTTCAATTAACTTTACACTTTTTTCCTTTCCACCCTGTTACTAGCAAACATTTTTTTTAAACAAAGAAGATTAATTAAATGGTACGGAACTTCGCACGGACTCTCTCACTCCACTGGTTGAAAATGGAGATATGTGAAGCAAAATAATACACACTAGCAAACATTGCGGAATACTTACGTAAAACATTTTTTACTCTCGGTTTTACATTTTATAATTTTATTTTAAAGATTTAGTCCTCATTTGTATATTTGAAGCTATAAAAATATATTGGGTCCACAAGGGTCAATACTTCGTATTAAAATATCGACTTCTGGTTTACATTTTGACATTTTATTAGGGGTTTCACATCTTATGGTTATCGCATTGTAATCAAATTCCTCATAAATCTAGATCAATAAAAAAGGTAAATTTTGACTATTTGAGTCTAAAATGAAGAGATAGATCATTGCTGCACAAATATTTTCCCTTAATAACATGAAGAATTTGAAAGTATCCCAACATCGCCCTATAGCACCCAAGAGTGAGGTCTGAGGACAGGGAAGTAGCCCAACATCGCCCTATAGCACCCAAGAGTGAGGTCTGAGGACAGAGGGAAGTAGCCCAACATCGCCCTATAGCACCCAAGAGTGACGTCTGAGGACAGAGGAAAGTAGCCCAACATCGCCCTATAGCACCCAAGAGTGACGTCTGAGGACAGAGGAAAGTAGCCCAACATCGTCCTCGAGCACCCAAAAGTGACGTCTAAGGACAGAGAATAGTAGCCCAACATCGCCCTATAGCACCCAAGAGTGAGGTCTGAGGACAGGAAACTAGCCCAACATCGCCCTCTAGCACCCAATAGTGACGTCTGAGGACAGAGGAAAGTAGCCCAACATCGTCCTCGAGCACCCAAAAGTGACGTCTGAGGACAGAGAAAAGTAGCCCAACATCGCCCTATAGCACCCAAGAGTGACGTCTGAGGACAGGAAAGTAGCCCAACATCGCCCTCTAGCACCCAAGAGTGACGTCTGAGGATAGAGGAAAGTAGCCCAACATCGCCCTCTAGCACCCAAGAGTGACGTCTGAGGATAGAGGAAAGTAGCCCAACATCGCCCTCGAGCACCCAAGAGTGACGTCTGAGGACAATAGATTGTAGTAAACATAAAGGCTACTTACGATTGTCATTTTTATTGCCATCCACGTATTTTAGCAGGTATGGGTTCAAGTCCTGGTCTACTGAAGATTGTCTTAGAACTGCCATGTCTGCTCGATCTGGATCTTTTGATATCTTTACAACACCTTTTTTCAAAGTAGAGAAGATTATCCACACGCTTTTAAACAAGCAAATAATTCCTAATACATAAAATGTTTGACTAAAGTTCTTATTTGCTGATATAACTTTTTTTTAAATTCTTTATTCTAAATGCACTCAGAACCTTTGATTCCTCTTGACTCAAATGTTTTCCGCGGCCCGTTAGAACGCGATGTTGTGGTCGCAATGCGCTCGCTAGACTCGCAATGTGCTCCCTAGACTCGCAATGTGCTCCTGAGACCCTATAACGGCTCCTTGCAGCGAGATACCACCTCAAGCTACGAACAGTTAAGTCAACACTTGGACAGTTATCAGTACTGTCAGATATGGTTTGTCACTTCTTGACATCAGCATCTGTTACTGGGAACTGGACCGTGAGTTTTTGTAACCCTGATCGACTGTGATGAGTAATAGTTTAATCACGGATAAGTTTTATCTTGATGGAGGGGATAACTCCTCTTTTCAGATAACCTAATCCATTGAAAAGTGTGAAAAATTATCGTAGCAAGGATGCCTCGCCGCTGTCACACATTTCCCCTCAACAAGCAGTGGTGTCAGGGGGAGTAGGACAGTGTCACACATTTCCTCTCAACAAGCAGTGGTGCCAGGGATAGTAGGACAGTGTCACACATTTCCTTCAACAAGCAGTGGTGCCAAGTTGAGTAGGACAGTGTCACACATTTCCTCTCAACAAGCAGTGGTGTCAGGGATAGTAGGACAGTGTCACACATTTCCTCTCAACAAGCAGTGGTGTCAGGGATAGTAGGAGAGTGTCACACATTTCCTCTCAACAAGCAGTGGTGTCAGGGATAGTAGGAGAGTGTCACACATTTCCTCTCAACAAGCAGAGGTGCCAGGAGGGGTAGGAGAGTGTCACACATTTCCTCTCAACAAGCAGAGGTGCCAGGAGGGGTAGGACAGTGTCACACATTTACCCTCTACTAGCAGTGGTGTCAGGGGGAGTAGGACGTGTAGTATTCAGGTTGTTTTTCTGTGGTTAATTCCGTTGGTGCATGTTGTATGTATCTTTTTGCGGTGGTAAATTCTGAAGTTTATCTGGTATATTGTACCCTACAGATAACCCACTTTAGAATTTCCATTTTCTGGTACCAATCGCTCACTAAAATTAAACCTAGCTTTGTTTATTTTGCAAGTAAACATTATTTTAGAAACAAAGCTTAACATTAAAACTTGTAAAATGTGTATATATTCAAATGGGTGAAAGTTAAACTTGTAAATGAAGTAATCTCTAAGTTCTTGACATATTAGTTTATATTTGATAACGCGCATCCGTCATTGTCAAGACAGTCTGTAGAGCCCCGACGATAATCTAGTGACGTCACGCACTTAGGACCTTGGATTAACAGTCAAGTGCACACTCGTAATTTTGAAGATTTATTTTATAATAGTATATTTTTAATAATGAATGTAAAATTGTACATTGATATAGCTTCCCTTTGAAACATTGTTCCAAGACTGTCACAGGCTGCGAGGCCAAGTCCCCAAACAAGAGATAGCAAACAATTCATAAATCCGCGTTTTTAGGATTCCGGTTCCTTTGAATAACTGTTAATTTCGGTTATCGGTTCCGGTTCGACTCGCTGGTTGTAGTTACTCCACTTCATAGCCACAAACAATGTTTTATTCTGCTTGCTGTCGATGTATCAACAGCGAATATCCTTTGATGTACCGACCAGTGGCGAAGACGAACGAATGTATTCGTAATGTAGTACATTTTATGAATAACCATCTTGAGCGTTCTAAACTGACTGGAAAGCTTGAACAATGCTACTCGCAGCGTTAGTTTCGAAACTAGTTTTAATCTGATCTTGTGACACCCTTAAATTCAGGGTTTGGGGGAATAAAATATCTGCTTGGTCTTAATCTGAACTTGGAACCTTTTTGCGTCTAAGAGTGTAAGGAGTGTGTTTAGGCATTGCATATTATTTAAAAGCTATAATAAATTTGATATTAGTGTAGCCTAAAATAATTGTCCAAGACTTAATTTATAAACACATTCTAAAATAAAATACCCGCTATACATCTTTATATGAAAGACAAATAAAATTATACAAGCTTTTGAATGAAAATATAATAAACTTTTAAAACACCGATACATGTCTGATTGACGTATGAAGTATTTTGGTAAAGCAATTTAACTTTGTATAATGAGTCTCTCCAGGATGGCTTGGTTTGTTGATCTTGTTGGCCGTAGAGCTATTAGTGATGGTCCGGACCACTGGTTTGTTGATCTTGTTGATCTTGTTGGTTGTGGATTTTATTTTCATTTGAATGATGGACAAGGACCAAAGATGGGTTCATAGTATGTAGGAAACTATATAAAATTTTAATCTTACTACCTGCTAGATGCACTAAATTACTCTAGTGAGTTAGGTATGAGAGTTTGAATTTATAGGAAGTGTACCTGCATTTGCTTATGAGGAATATTAATAGAAAAGTGATGAAAATTGTTGAGGGGATACGGAAGGATCACTTCCAAGGGTAGACAGACCCCGAAGGAGAGGGTTGGAAGAAAGTAAAGAACTCAGGATTGAGGATCCACCCGAGACTGGATGACTGGGGAGGATTATAGTGGGTGAGGCCAAAATCCACTTTGGAGGGATTGGATATAAGGCCTATTAACTAAACTTTAAAATAGGGGTTTGGAGAGTAAGGATTAGACCATTTTCAAGGACGTCTGACGTGAAATGTTGCCCTTTCCATATGGTAAATGATGATAAGAAGATAAATCTGAAGATGTTTTAGTGCAGTGATTCTCAACGTGGGGACAATTTGATTATATAGGGGAGTTTTGAAAATGTACAATAAAATCTTTTTCATTTTGTTGCGAATATAGAAAAACGTTATATGACTAAATGGACCAACAAATGTTGTAGCCCTACCTTTGAGGATTGTATGTAGTTATTTGAAGTAGCTTTAAATTGCCGCAATAGATGGCGTTCTTTACTGCTGGGCAGCTAGCTAGATGGACTTTGATACTCTAGTGATACAAATATAGCCTTGAGCCAAAATTGTTCACTAAGTTTTGGTCAAGCCTATATATGTGTGTATTTATTTACAAATACTTTGTGTGTATTTAATGTTATTTACCCTGTGCAACAAAAAGAGAAGTTTCAGTATTCAGAGGAGTACCTATTTGAAGTGCTTGATGAACGGGCACCTTTCTGCATACTACTTCAACAGTGTTTTACCAATGAATCGATGATACGTGGCCGTCTCGAGGCACATTTAAGGTGAAACATAGTAATCCAGTAAATTCAAAATTGGAATATTTTAAATTACTGAAAGAGAAGTTTAAACTAGATTAGCAATCAACTCAGGGGGTGCTGTTTGTTTATATTATACAGAATACAGCTAGAGGCAACACCCTCGCGCCGGACTTCTACAACCATAATCTAACATAATTGTTTCAAAATTGTTTTTAAAAAAAGTTTAAAATCCAAAGCCAGAGTTTTTCACTAAGTCTGTGCTTTTTATTTTCTCGCGTCCCTTTATTTCTCTCTCTCTCTCTGTGAGAAGAGGACATCCAACATGGCCGCCGCTACATTCCGTCATGCCTCCTGAGCGCAAGCGCATTGAATCAAAGTGGCGGTGACGTCATCTAGCAATGGAGGGTCATACCAAGTCAAGGCTGCCAACACCTACTTCCCATTCAATCAGGAGAGGACATTTTAGATCAGTTTTAATCCTAACCTAACGCTCACTCTAGAGACAAGATGGTTAGAAACTTGAAATAAGAGCCTTCCTAGCAACTTAAAGTATTCAACTGACCAGATATATGTTTCAATCTGGGGCGGATTAAAAATAACGTTGCCTGTTTGTATTAGTGGGAAAGACTTATAGATTTTATGTGTAACAAAAATTCCTGATAAAATTTAAACATGCCAAAACACCCCTCATATAGTCATATGTAGAATGGAGGCAGTTATATAGTGATGGGCTACATAACCTGTACTAATACCAGCCATTGTTAGGGTATCACACCTCACATATTACGTTGGTCAGGCCATGCAGCACGAATAGAAAAAACTAAGAGCCTCGTTCATAATACTGACCAGGTAAGATGAGAGGGAGGATAACATTAGAATGAGATGAGACTTGTACAAAGTACCCTCTTAATCATTATCTTGGAAAAATGAGATACGTGATTTAATTTGTAATGTTAAACTGTGCCTAGATACATGGGCTCAACGCCACGAGTGGGCAATGCCAGGGGTGTATCTAGGTGGCACAATGATCTAGGTCTGGGAGCCCCACAATCTTTTTAGACGAGTGGGCAATGCCAGGGGTGTATCTAGGTGGCACAATGATCTAGGTCTGGGAGCCCCACAATGTTTTTAGACGAGTGGGCAATGCCAGGGGTGTATCTAGGTGGCACAATGATCTAGGTCTGGGAGCCCCAGAATTTTTTTTCAGCATTTAACGTAAATCAGTTTGTGCATTTTCCTTGAGCCTAAACCTAAATATATAATAGATGTTGTATTATTAAGGATACCATTCCTTAAATAAAATTTAAATATTAACCTCAAAACTGTTAAAAAAATGGTTTAGGTGAAACTATGCAAAAACTCTAATTTAAACATACAAAAATTACAAGTTACATGTATATTTATTATTTCCGTCCAACAAGGGTGGGCTCTCGCCCCTTGCTGGCGCCTATGCCTATATACACATTTTAATAATCGTTAGTCTATTTACAGAATATTGATTTTTTTCTTGCTATTTCCTTCCTTGAGTGAGCTACTCATAATATTAGAGAGAGATGGGTAGTAAAAACAAAAGGGAAACCTTATGAAAACCCTAGATACCGAATTACAGTCTGATTGGTCAAATAGTTTTGGTTCTGGTTTGATAGACATTCCTCACATCCCTTTCCATCCCAGATTAAGTGTGAAAAATAATTCCATCTATTCAGTACCCTTCCTTATTGTACTGATACAATGCCTAAACTACAAATATCTATAGGTCATCTATTCTCCTGATTTATCTAATTAATTACGCATTTAATTTTAGTACAGTAGAATTAGATCAAAAATAAATGTAATGACAAAAAAAAAAAATCTTTCATCACAATCCCTTGTCAGAAATACTAAAAAGTATCAACTTTTTCAAAAACTTAAGTTTACAAAAGGTTTCAAGTTCAATAAGTCTAATTGGGGAGAGTTGGGGAAGATGTTAATTTTTGCCAGTTTCTCTTAAAATATGGTTTTTATCAATAATACAATCAAAATTGACATGTAGCTATGTTAAGAATGGTTTTTTTCTGAGTTGTTACTGTCAACTTTTATGTGCATTGTTTGCATCAAACAAACAAAAAAAAAAAACCAAGGGCCTTATGTCAAAAAAGGCTTATTTAAATGTTGAATTTATATTTTTTTATTCATATATACTATTACATTTTAAAAGATATATCTTGAATTTACAAAGTTGTTGAACAAAATATTCTGTCAACTTGTTTAACACAGAATTAGCAAACTTCATTTTAAAAATTTGGCTCAGTATCAAAAAGCTTTTAAATTCTGTTTTATTAACTTTTTTTTGTTCTTGTTATCAAAATTTTCTGAGGCATGCCGTTTTGAAGTTACAAGATAAGGATCATATGATTAAGTCTCTATTTTATGCTTGTACATTTTTCATATTCTACTGATAAAAATATTTTAGTGTTTATTAATACAGGAAATAAAAGAATTAAATAAATATCATTTGATTTACCAAAAAACATTTATTTTTACATTATTTATATAAAAAAGTGAAACACATTGAAAATTAAAAATTACACTACTTTGTGTCAAATTTATTTTATGTGAAAAATAAATGGAAGGAGATTTTATAAGCTTTCAAACATGATTGTTGACATTTTTTGATAAATATTTTTTACCAGTTTTTTTTTACCACAACTAAATGGATCATTAGTTTATCTATTAAATGGCCCCAAAAAGATAATTTTATTAAGTGCTTTTTAACTAACTTATTTAATAATTATTTGACACCAAACAAATTTGCTTTTACTTATTTGGGCCATAACTGGCTCAATTATCATACAGGAAAAGTATGCAAACAAATGACAGGTAATTACACTTCATTTTATAAAGTTTTTTTTTGTTAAAACCCTTCATTTCTGAGAGAAATAAAAAAAATACCTTTTATATGTTTTGGTGAAGACATAAATTTACTTTTATTTTTCATTTTATTTTTTGCATTACAATAAAAAAATGGCAAGTTTTAAAAACTATTCTTGACACTATTTTGTAACAGCCATAGTTCAAGGAATATTTGAAAAAATAATCCTGTTTGTCCTCGAAATGGTATCTAATCATTGGTGTCTGAAAGGATTTTATTGTTGCTGCTTTTATTGTATAACTAGTGAACTATTTTAACCCACTATTTTGCTAGTGAGGAGTATATTCTCGTATTGTCCTCCTCACTTAGTCTGGGATGTACACAACCTCTTCACATCATATTCCCTGGACAAACTATATATATAATAACTTGTTTGTTGCAGAGTTTTCGACAGAGGACAAGTTGGAGTACCAGTTCCACCCTGTATCTGCAGGTTCCTTGCACTTCAAGGTGCGCACTGCTAATGATGCTCATGTTGCTCTAACCACTGGACCTGGTGAGAGTGATCCTATGTATGAGGTGAGCTACAGACCAGATACGTAAACAACAACGTTGTGACCTTATGGTCTAATGGGCCACTATCACTAGATTAGACTGTCGAGAATCGGAAGATCAGGGTTCTATCCCTGTCGGGTGCGATGAGGGTAGTTTTCCAATATTTCCCCCTTGCAAATGCGGTTGCACTTCCTTTAAATTCAACCTTCCCTTTCCCCTAACACGGCATAATTAGTACATAGGCATAAAACCTGAATAAGTAGTAAGACGTTAAAAAAAGATATATTACACTTTAGATAAAGTAAGTCTTTTTAATTTGAAAGTGAAACCCACATTTATCTTTAAATGAGCGTTTGGTATCTGTTGCACATGTTGAAGAGATTAATTAGCTAATTATATCCAATTCTTTGATAATCATTTAGTACTTGAAGTAATCTTTGAAAGGCGTCAAGAAAACATTTTACATTGCTCTTATGATATTAATAAATTGTCTATTTCATGTCATTATTAACATATTTTAGAAGTTTATTTTATGACAACCAGGCAAAGTTTTCATTTTGAGTTTGGTAGAATAACAAGGTGGCTTATTTGTTTTTCACTTCAGATATTCATTGGGGGGTGGGGAAACGCCAAAACAGCAATCCGGCGCAACCGCCAAAAGCCAGACAAGGCTCTTGTGGACACCCCTAACATACTGGATGCCGGTGAATACAGAGGATTTTGGATTCGCTGGTCTGGCGGTTCCATCGCTATAGGGCGAGAGGGTGAATCAGCCCCATTTGCATCCTGGGATGATCCGGAACCATTTGGTATTGGTTACTTTGGGATCTGCACAGGCTGGGGAGCCACTGGGTCCTGGCTTGTTGAGAGTGAGTACCACTTCATGTGCACACTTCACTGTGAGCGGATTATAAAGATAATCAGAGGTTTAGTTATGTTTAGGTGCACTCACACTCACATGTAGAGGGTAGACCACAATATTGTTCATGTTTTAAAAATCACTGCTAGGTTGATTACTACACCAGCCCTTCCAGTCGGATTTTGTTTGTATAGTAGATCAGATCGGCCATTCGAATGTCTGTTTAGCATAATTATATTATTAGAACAATTCTTATTTACTAAATTCGGCGTATGTAGGACTGTTTTTAATAAGAAATAATCTGTAGTGTATTTCAAAAATATATGTTATTTGTAAACTTTTGTAATTCCTTTAAGTTGCTTTTTGCGTAGAATTGCTCAAGCTATTGTTTTAAACAATGCTTTGTTTTTGTCTTGGATGGTTCTACCAACCATGACATTGTGAACGCTTTATAGTTATCATGATTGTGGAATTTGTGGTAGTGGTAATTTAGTTTCCTGGTTTATTTTGCATTATTGGAATATTTATAGTTTTACTGGGTAATACTTTACTAATTTGATCTTTTTGTTTCCATTTAATAGCTACACAATTTTAAAATATGAAAATAAGCTATATACCAATATCAGGTGTGTAGCATATTGTTAGACTTTGACTGTCTTCCCAAACCGTTTGTTTTACAGTTGGTAAAAACAAATGCCAAAGGTTTATATTCTACTGTGATTTAAAAACAGCCCCCAAAATGATAAAATTACATAAATGCACCGTACTGTAGAATAATTTATGTATTTCCCTTTCCCTATTGAGACTCTTCACTTTGATCAAATATATTTGTTTCTAGTTATCACTCCGTTCAGAATCTCACCCCTCGATCCCTACTCCAGGGGTGCTGCTATTAATCCTAAAATGCTAAACCTCTCTGTGGGAGACATGAATGCTAAACACTAATAAATTTTACTACTTTATAATTTATTATATTTAAAACATAATTTTATTACATTATTGACCAAATGAAAACTATTCTCAACTAGTTATAATGTTTTTTGTTGATTGTCATTATTTCACACAACTTCATCACATGATACAACGGATGTTGCCCTGAATTCTCTACAGACGGCATGAGAACAGTGGCTGCAAAATGTCCTAGTCATGCACTCTTGATTTCAAGTGCAGTAGGAAGCTAGATTACGGCTTTGTTTTATTTTAGTTTGTAAGATACCATTGTCACTACAATAGTAAAATGTTTCATTAATGCTAAACACTTGTACCTTTTACAACTGAGCTTCTCTTAAAGCACAAACGAAGTACTTCACAAGGGAAACACGATCAGCTATAGTGAAGTTTGAAGGCCAGTTGAAGTTACTGGAGAGGGGAGCAGTCTAGCCCCCATGTAAGGGAGGAAACATGACACTCTTGTAAACCTGAGTAGTCAATTTTACCAAGGAATAGCCCGAGAACAAGATAGTCTCAACAGAGGTGACATATTGCCTGGTATTTAGATGCAGGGCTATCATATTAATAAATCAGTATTACTCGTAATATTAGGCATACAAACAAACACTTCTATCGTAAACAATACACGTTTCTTCAACTTCTAAATGTTAGTTTGTGAACACTTATGATTGGTAATGTTGCATTTTGAATTCTTGCCAAGGGCTGTATTATGAAGAGGACTTTGGAAAGTTTATACTTGAGAAAATATCTTTACAGAAGATATCTAGGCATGTACATGCCCTACCAAGTTTACCCACATAGTCCTCCAATAAGAACTATTTCACGAAATAGGACATAGTCATTATAAGTGAAATAAACACCATTTAGCCGCTCTGGTGGCAGCATGGTCTAAAGCGTCATTATCGCAATAGACGAGACTACCAATGACAAGGAGATCAAGCATCAAATCTTGGTTGGATGTATTGAGTGGTTTTTCCACTCTCCTTCCATACAAATGCCGATACACGTCTTATAAATTCAACCTTATTCATCCTTAGCTAATTAGCAGCAGTATCAGTACATATGCATATAGTCAGACCGGGCACTAAGATCCGATGCTAAGAAAAAAACTCCCAAAATTAGTATACTAATGAGAAATCTTGTGGTTTTCCTGTTTGGGCATTTTGGACCTTTCTACAAAATTTTGCTATTTACTTAAAACTATGACTCTGAAGACAGTTTTGTGTAATCGGTGCACTAAAAATATTTAAAAGATGGTTTGTTTCTATTTAAGTTTTAAAGAGGAAGTGGAAGGGTTGATAAATTATCTTGTTTATTGTGTCATTATAAATCTGATATACTTGGTAGGACAGTTGTAGCTAACATTTCTGTTTCCCCTTCTTCATAGTCGGCCATGACACAGACCATTATCACATGTGCAGAATTTCAATCAATTACTTTTGGTAACAAAATGCTCTACACTTGTGTAGCATCTTCCAATATGGTAGGAAATCAGTAATGGATCTAATCTTGAACACTGTCTTATTTATTACATCTTTTAGGATATCTTTAGCTGTGTGACAACTTGCATTTGATAACAATCTGACTGATTCAATTTAACTCAACAATAGATTCGACAAAACACATTAAAGGGCCCGCCCCAATAAGTGATAAATTCCTGGGCAAACTTTCAGCTCTAATACAATATATAATTCTACAATGCGCTATTTTAAAATATGGTTCACATTAAAATAAAGTCTAAGGGTTACAAAAAGGCTGTTTATCCTTAAAAACCATATAGTTTTGAATTTTACTAATAGAAATGAGTTTTTTGTGTAATTGCGACACTTGCTCATTTTCAACTCTTTTTTTAATCATATTCTCAGAGCTATGAGATGAGAGAAACTATCTAAAATATAAATATATACTTTGATAAATATCTATGCCTAAATAGATTTGTTTCGTTACAAAGGATTGTACCATCGAACAAAACATTATTTTACTATCTGTATATTAATATTTAGAAACGAAAGCCTTGACTCCCTCAACATATGTTCCAAGCCCCTGGAGGGGGGGAGGTTCCTTTCAGGTCATAGGAGTCCAATAAGAATAGGTATGGGTAACTCGGCCGCTCAGGGGTTAAAACATTCTGATATTAAAAACTGATATAAAAGCTAGAAATCTGAAATTGGTCAGGCTTAGTCAGGAAACTTAAAAATGGGGCTCCAAGAAATAGAGGGGCTATAGCTATTAAAAAAATTCTGAAAGTGAGTTTGAGAAAAGAGCTCGGGGAAGGAGGGTATTCATCATTTCCAAAATTAATAGAAATAATTATTTAACAGTGTTGAAGAAAATGTAATTTAAAAGGAAGTTAAAGGAACCACTCCAAATATTCACAAGTCTGGAGATCTTAAGGTTTTAAATAAGACTTGAGGACATTGGGGAAGGAAGTATGAACCGGAAAAAAAAACACTTTTAGGTGTAATAGAAAATTTAAATTTGTCAAGCAGGCAGAAGGTTAAATTTCAAACTCCATTAAAGTGTACCTCACAAAGGTGCAGTTGAGAGCTTACGCATGTACACTAAGATGATATTGTGATATGTTGTCTCCACACCTCAGCCATATCTTGTTAGTTCTCACTGCCTTATGTACGAGTAAACATGTGTTATAAAATATATCCTTCCAACACCATCTGTGAAATTTGTACCATCATATTTTTTTTCACACTGCTTTTGAAATTCATCAGATAATGAGTACAGTTTATGATGTGAGCTTTGAATTAAGGATGCGGAAGTGATGTAGAAAATAAGATGGGTGAACTGTTGTACATGTGGAAGTTCAGTTTAGTTTAAGTTTGCGAAATAAGTTGATTCATAGTATCAGAGGTTAAATGTGATTTTCCACAAATTTCTGTAAGATAACGTTACCAGGAAGATAGGCTACCATAAGCTTTGTGCAAGATGGGCTCTGTAAATGCTCACCAAGGAGAACAAAATGTGTGTGTGTGTATGTGTGGAGAATGAGATTGGCTTTGACATTCTTGCAGCTTGCAGCAAAGATGAGGATGAATTTCTTAACCATATCACAATGGGCAATAAAACGTGAGTTCACTTTGCGAATATCGAGATCTACCAAACAAGCCCAAACACTTCAAACAAAACGCTGGTGCCAAACTTTTCCAGAATAGGAAAGTATTGCTTCTGTCTTCATGAACCAAGAACCACAATAACAGCAGAAAGGTTCTGTGAAACACCAAGAAAATTGCGAAGGTTATTCAGAATGTCAAGAAATGTTGATGTCAGCATCTTTCATGACAAAACACACAGGGACAAACTAGCCTTACTGGACCACTTTGATTGGGAGATTTTGAAGCACTCTCCGTACAGCCCGGACAGGCACAGAGCGATGATCACCTCTTCACCCTCATGGAAACCTGTTTGGGAGTACAGCAATTCAGTAATCATGAGAAGTTAAAGTATGTCGTCCAATCATGGCTAAGCTCCCAGGTCACAACATTCTTTGACACAAGGATATAAAAGTTTGTGACTCGCTAAAATAAGCTCCTCAATTTAAGGGATGACTGTGCTGCAAAGTAGCCTAGACCTGCAAGTATTTATAGTACAATATTTTGTTCCCATTGCTTGATTTCTTAACAGCCCACCAGAGGTTTGAATCAGAATGGTCCTCTGTTATGTGGACAATAAACAAGAAGACAAAGCAAAATTAGGACAAGGGAAGGTTCTGCATGAGCCATACTATACTTTGTTCACTCAGATTAAAATTGTAAAAGAGAACACAATTACTCTTGTATGTCTTGAAATTCAGATCAAAGCTGTTGAAAACGCTTGGTTTAAAAGTATCAAGGAGATCAATCAGGCTCATATTTAAATAATCAATTACTGGTTGTCCATGTGGCAGACAAAAATAAAAAAATTAATAATTCCAGTATAATTTGGGGGGACCAGATAAAACTTTCACCGCTCATTTAGTGGGTCATTTAGAACACGAAAAACCATGATGGCCATCTCAGAAAGGTGGCAATAAAATATAGCGGCCATTCAAAATGGCGGTGCACATTGATTTTTGAATGACTCTACTCTAGAGTTGAGTTTGTCAGATTTAAACAATCTTAAAAAAAATATTAAAACTTCTTTAATTTACTTTATTTTTGTGCCTTTGTAAAATTTTCGTAAACCAAATTGTTTTGGATAGATATTAAAAAAACTAAATTTTGAAGTATAAGTGCATTAGTTATTAGTGTTTAGCTGAAAAATCACAGTTTTAAGAAAAATGTTTTAATAAGTCAAAACAAAGAATGTTAGCTTCCCTTTAAAAAGTAATCCAAATTCGATAATCCATGCAAAAGATTTAGCTAATTATGTACAGTGACATTTTAAATGTATCTATTCATATTTGCAGCATCAACTTAGAACTTCTTTTAGGATTTATTTATGATATATTTTAATATAATTTAGTAATAAACTGAAACTTTAACTTTATTTTGACTAAGTATAAACTATTAACAAAACATTGTATCATTAATTAAATTCTGTTAGTTATGTGACAAGATTCATTGCACAATATTCTATAAGCTTCCTTTACATATTATATTTTTAAATTATTTTATAATCTACTCATTTACACGAATCACTTTTGTAATCAAGGCATTATTAATTTTTTTTTTCTGCTTGATTGCTTGAATGCGTTGGGTTCGGGCCTTCACATCCCTTGCACCCACAGCTCTCTACAATTTAATTGGTTCTGTAAACAAGTGCAACTTATAAGTGGGCATTTCTATGTGGAACAATTGCATAGAAGTTTATTAAAAACCGTTTCTGGGGCAGGAAGTCCTGTCATACATTCACCATAGCCCCATCCATAACCATCAGTCTGGAATGTTGAGTGTGTTTTCAAGACTTCTAATCCAAACTCAGATTGGTAGTGGCTTGTTTTGTATGTTGCTGCAATGTATACTGGCAAGGTGGTATAGTTAATGTGCCATACCATTTTGTGGTATTATACCGCTCATTCAGTGGTTCATGTAGAGTACAAAAAACCATGATGGCCATCTCAGAAAAGTAGCAATCAAATATGGTGTCAATTCAAAATGACAATGGACGTTGATTTTTGAATGTCACTTATCTCGATTTCATGTTATCCTATTTGAACAATTAAAAAACAATTAAAGCTGAAAATATGTCACATTGAAAAATCACTTCTTTGTTAGAAATCTTAGTCTTCACTAATTTTTTAGGCCGCCCTGTTTTCAAACAAATTTTTTTGATGGGTTCATAAAACTCCTGTCCTTTAGCAAGATGACTCTTAAACTCATCAGATGCGCTTTGATCTTTTTCTTTAGCATTCAACAAATTACTACTTATGTCCTTAGGTATACAAATACCACTGGACAAATGACAATATTTGAGGGGCTTAAGTGAATGGATTCTTCCATTCCCTTTGAAGAAACTCAATGAAGGAAGAAACATCCTTTTCTTCCTTCACTATTCTAGGAGTCTGGAGATTGAGATGAGATTGTTTAAGTGAAGGTAAAGACAATATGATACAAAGGTGTCTCGATGCTAAAGCTCTACTTTATGTAATGCCGTGACACAGCAGCTCTGTTAAGGCTAAAGCCATGTGTACCTCCAGGTGTTGGGTGTATTTATTAACGGTCTCTTTTATTGGCTGATCACCTGGAATCCTGGTGAAAGGGTTCTGATCCCGTATCCGAACAGAAAACCCACCACCTTCTATAAAATGAGTGTTGACAAAAGGGCTTCTCTCCTGCAGTTTAGTCAGTTCAACGAGATAGTAGTAAAGGTATCTGGTATAGACTCTATCCAATACAAAGCACCCGGGGATAATCTTTTCTATGCAGTACATGCACAAGTACCATCATCTTCTATGGTAGCTCTGAGAAATCCTAATAATATTTCGACCACATCTACACAAGTCATCCAAAAAGAAGACACTTCTCCATTTTCATATCTGAGGATGTTCAAGTATTTGCTGAAGTATTCAAAAGCTCTGGGACTATTGGCACTATCTCACATAATTTTATGGGTTTCATGGAAAGTATTTAGATGTAACTTATTAATAACTTCAATGAAGAGCTTTTGTTCAAAATCAGTCATTCCCATCAATCCATTTAAGGAACCCAAACCAAATTACCCACAAACATGCCTCATACATCATCTTGTGAAATTGAATTGCATGGTTATTGTTATGTGCATTATTAACAGGTGAGATTTTGACACTCTTTAATTATCACACAGAGAAACCATTAATTTACTATGAGCCTACCTTTGCGAATGGTGACAGAGTACCTGGAGTGATGAGATGATATCTGGGCTGCCCCAATCTTGATTCTTGAGCACTTAATAAATATTTCACATGAGAGTTTCATGGCTTTGTACCTCAAGACTAAGAGACGCTTGAACACTGTTTTTACAGATATACTAAGAAAAAGGCGCGTGGTAGGTGAGCCCAGAGCTATAAAGAAAGAAGGGTCAATGTGGTGCTGACACCTAGTGCTAATAAGTATAGTTAATTACAAATAAAATAGAGCATAGCTAGCTCAGTAGGTATATTCATACTAAACAGTTATATTGTTTCCCTTACAGTTTGTCAACAGATCCCTCAGCTATGACAACAGATTCAACAGCTAAATCTCTTAATCCATTAATACCAAAATGTAGTTGTTTGTATAGTTTTCTATTGTTTGACGAATATTACTAATCCTATACTTCCTTTTCATTCCTCTATGTATATCTTTGAATAGTGCTC
>CABFVZ010006346.1:0-19266 GCA_902151445.1 Timema monikensis
TCAACAAATTAACTGTTGCAGAAGAAGATGAGCTGACATAGAGGACTGAAACTCAATCACTCTTCAACAAATTAACTGTTGCAGAAGATGAGCTGACAAAGAGGACTGAAACTCAAGCACTCAACAACCAATTTGGCCTCATTCTGGTTATTTTTCAACCGAAGTACCCCATCGTTACAAAGAAAGCGATTGAAGCACTTCTTTCTTTCTTTCTCAACTTCTGATTTGTGTGAACACAACAGGTCGCAGCTTCAAACACCGGATGAGGACTTGAGGTTATGCTTGTAAACCATCCGACCTCGGACAAGGGACATCACCAAGCACAGGTTTCCCACTCATATTTTGATGATAACAATTTCATGTATACTCATGTTGATATTTCTAAACAAGCTTACCCTCTTTCAACTTATTATAAATAGAAAACATTATTGTAGCAATATGATGTTTCCTTATATAGTCTACTATTTTAGTAAAAACAGGATTATTCATTATTTCAGTGAGACAAAATATGATGTGTGGCAATGAAGGGACACTTTTTTGAGGCCAATGGAATACATAATAGGATTATTTTTTAATAAACTACTTCTTTTTCAGTGATATCTCATTGCAATACTTGGAATAATAAAAATACTAACATATATTTTAAAAATAAGCCTTTTGAAAATCACGATTAAAATTAATACTGGTTTTGAATTATAAATCTCTCTTTATAGAAACTAATAGTGTGCCATTGCAATTTAAGTATCTTGTTAAGTGTGCCGTGAGTTGAAAAAGGTTGAAAATCGCTGTATTAAGCTGTTAGTTTAATGACGTGTCGTTTCTACAAGTTCCACTTAAGCAAGTGTACTGCTTATTATATTTACTGCTTTTAACTTAAGTGTACTATTTCAAATCCAGAGGAGATTCTCAAATCCTAAAGCAGGGGTTAGCAACCTACAGCATGTGTGCCAAGAGTGGCACGCGGAATGATTTTCAATGGCACGCTGAGCGATTTGGATAAAAATAATTTAAAATCTGTATCTTTAATTAAAACCATTGATGTGAGTAATAATTTTAACAACATGTTTAGTGTTATATGATTCAATTATTTTGTTTAAAATTTAAAAATAATGTCTTAAGAACTTAAATTTTGCAAAACTTTTGTATTTATTTTGATTTATATAAAAAATATTAAATATTCAAGAAAATAAACAATTTGGGTGGACTTAGGTTGGTTGGTCCGCTGAGCGACTTTGCGATATTACTTCGGCACAGCACCACTAAAAGGTTGCCAACCCCAGCCTTAAAGGCTATTCGAGATTCAAGGATTCATGATAAACAAAATTTATTATTTTTTTAGAGTTTTGATCGAGCCCTAACATAATCATTGGAAAAATCAACAACCATATCCCAAAACGTTGATTTAACACTTAACTAAATGTATGAATTTTATAATAAATTCATTTTAGCAAAATAACTTTCATTTAATTACTATTTATATCTTATATTATTGAGTTATATTAGTATTCTATCTTCTTTCCATAATTTTTTACAAAATTTGGATTCAAATTTGAGGGTACAAATAGTTAAAATTTGAGATTTGTAATAATAAAATAGCGGATTTAAAAAATATTATGTGTGGTGAATAAATTCCTCTGTGTGGTTTATAGCAGTAACTCGAGGAGTTTTAATCCCCAAATTCCCTCTGTAGCTCTGTGTGGCTTATAGCAGTAACTCGAGGAGTTTTAATCCCCAGCCTCCCTCTGTAGCTCTGTGTGATTTATAGCAGTCACTCGAGGAGTTTTAATCCCCAGATTCCCTCTGTAGCTTTGTGTGGTTTATAGCAGTCACCCGAGGAATATTAATCCCCAAATTCCCTCTGTAGCTCTGTGTGGTTTATAGCAGTCACTCGAAGAGTTTTAATCCCCAAATTCCATCTGTAGCTCTGTGTGGTTTATAGCAGTCACCCGAGGAATTTTAATCCCCAAATTCCCTCTGTAGCTCTGTGTGGTTTATAGCAGTAACTCGAGGAGTTTTAATCCCCAGATTCCCTCTGTAGCTTTGTGTGGTTTATAGCAGTCACCCGAGGAATTTTAATCCCCAAATTCCCTCTGTAGCTCTGTGTGGTTTATAGCAGTCACTCGAGGAGTTTTAATCCCCAGCCTCCATCTGTAGCTCTGTGTGGTTTATAGCAGTAACTCAAGGAGTCTTAATCCCCAAATTCCCTCTGTAGCTCTGTGTGGTTTATAGCAGTAGCTCGAGGAGTTTTAATCCCCACCCTCCCTCTGTAGCTCTGTGTGGTTTATAGCAGTAACTTGAGGAGTTTTAATCCCCAAATTCCATCTGTAGCTCTGTGTGGTTTATAGCAGTCACTTGAGTTTTAATCCCCAGCCTTCATCTGTAGCTCTGTGTGGTTTATAGCAGTAACTCGAGGAGTTTTAATCCCCAGCCTCCATCTGTAGCTCTGTGTGGTCTATAGCAGTCACTCGAGGAGTTTTAATCCCCAAATTGCCTCTGTAGCTCTGTGTGGTTTATAGCAGTCACTCGAGGAGTCTTAATCCCCAAATTGCCTCTGTAGCTCTGTGTGGTTTATAGCAGTCACTCGAGGAGTCTTAATCCCCACCCTCCCTCTGTAGCTCTGTGTGGCTTATAGCTGTAACTCGAGGAGTTTTAATCCCCAGATTCCCTCTGTAGCTCTGTGTGGTTTATAGCAGTCACTCGAGGAGTCTTAATCCCCACCCTCCCTCTGTAGCTCTGTGTGGTTTATAGCAGTCACTCGAGGAGTCTTAATCCCCAGCCTCCCTCTGTAGCTCTGTGTGGTTTATAGCAGTAACTCGAGGAGTTTTAATCCCCAGATTCCCTCTGTAGCTCTGTGTGGTTTATAGCAGTCACTCGAGGAGTTTTAATCCCCAGATTCCCTCTGTAGCTCTGTGTGGTTTATAGCAGTCACTCGAGGCGTTTTAATCCCCAGCCTCCCTCTGTAGCTCTGTGTGGTTTGTAGCAGTCACTCGAGGAGTTTTAATCCCCAGATTCCCTCTGTAGCCCTGTGTGGTTAATAGCAGTAACTCGAGGAGTTTTAATCCCCAAATTCCTTCTGTAGCTCTGTGTGGTATATAGCAGTAACTCAAGGAGTTTTAATCCCCAGATTCCCTCTGTAGCTCTGTGTGGTTTATAGCAGTCACTCGAGGAGATTTAATCCCCACCCTCCCTCTGTAGCTCTGTGTGGTTTATAGCAGTAACTCGAGGAGTTTTAATCCCCAGCCTCCCTCTGTAGCTCTGTGCGGTTTATAGCAGTAATTCGAGGAGTTTTAATCCCCAAATTCCCTCTGTAGCTCTGTGTGGTTTATAGCAGTCACTCGAGGATTCTTAATCCCCACCCTCCCTCTGTAGCTCTGTGTGGTTTATAGCAGTAACTCGAGGAGTTTTAATCCCCAAATTCCCTCTGTAGCTCTGTGTGGTTTATAGCAGTCACTCGAGGAGTTTTAATCCCCACCCTCCCTCTGTAGCTCTGTGTGGTTTATAGCAGTAACTCGAGGAGTTTTAATCCCCAAATTCCCTCTGTAATTCTGTGTGGTTTATAGCAGTCACTTGAGGAGTCTTAATCCCCAAATTGCCTCTGTAGCTCTGTGTGGTTTATAGCAGTCACTCGAGGAGTCTTAATCCCCAAATTGCCTCTGTAGCTCTGTGTGGTTTATAGCAGTCACTCGAGGAGTCTTAATCCCCACCCTCCCTCTGTAGCTCTGTGTGGCTTATAGCTGTAACTCGAGGAGTTTTAATCCCCAGATTCCCTCTGTAGCTCTGTGTGGTTTATAGCAGTAACTCAAGGAGTTTTAATCCCCAGATTCCCTCTGTAGCTCTGTGTGGTTTATAGCAGTCTCTCGAGGAGTTGTAATTTCCAGCTTCCCTCTGTAGCTGTGCGCTTATGACTTTCAGCCCAAGTAGTATTAATCTTGGGAGTAGATTCACATCACAAGAACTTGTATTCTGTTGCTTGTTAGACAATCATAGCTACCCTGTGAAGTTTACCTATAAATGGGTTTAACATTATGTTTATTTGGGTCTAAACTCTTCTTATTCAGAAAGTGGAAAAGCTACTTAAAACATTTTTTTGTGGTGTGAATTTTATTTTATCTGAGCATGTTGAGAAATATTCACTAAAATGACACATGGACACAGGAATCAAACACGGAACATTTGGCTTAGTACGCCAATGCTCTAACCGTTGAGCTTTCCAGGAAGTAATTTCCATTTAGAAAATATATTTCGATGTGTCCATAGCCCTATCTAACAAATATGTTAGCTTTGCCCCCATCATAATATACACATTCATACAATTGTATTGTACTATTGACAGCCTAACCCCACACCCCCACAAGTCGAAGATGGTGGCGTTTTCTGGTAGCTCATGATCTTAATTGATCACTTATATGTAAGCTGTCGATTTCCACACGTCCATAACAGATTCTGCCTTAAAATATGAGGGGACAATGATCCTAGACATGAGACAACCCCTAGAGAGGTCAGCGGTAAGAACATTGGCATTGGGTTCAATTCCCATATCCAGGTGTAAATTTAATTTAGAGAATATGATATTTAGATGCGGCTATAACTGTAACTAACCAATATGATAGCTTAACTATTTAATCCATCATGTTGAGAAAGTTATAAATTTTAATATTAATTAAATATTTAAGGTTATTCCTTGTGGAGAAACTTTCATAATTGCATTAAATATATTAGTGTAATCGACACGGCCTAAATTGAGGCATATTTGTTTAATACTGTTGTTTTCTGGATTGTGAATGACAAAACGAGTATTGAAAGCTTGTAAACAAATAGAACACATGCGCTGACAACATAAACAGAGTGTCAGCATTCCTCACGGTAAACCAGGACAGAAGTCAGGTTAAATAGTGGTGTATCCAGGCTAACAGGGCTGACTATCACCATCGAGTCGAGGGGGTCACTCTGCCTGTTTTTGGGGCTACATGGGTTAGGACGCTGAAACATCAATACCAGTATTGGAGGGCTATCACAAAGCCCAGGGTACCGGGGTTCATACACCGTGTAGGATCACCTAGAGGTCAGTCATGTCATTGGTTAAGCATTCCTTGAATATTTCGTTCTGTCACGAGCTTCTAAGTACATCTATTAAGTTTTTCCATATCTTCTAATATTTCTTATCAACATCACACTTTGTAATAGAACATAATAGTACAATAAAAACCACAAAATCTAGAGATGGGTCGAATCCACTATTTCTCAAATCCGAATCCTAACAAATCTTTATAAATTTTAATTATTTATAAATAGACCTACATTACACAATATAGGACTAAACTGTGAATTAAGATTTATTTCAATCATGCTTTCAATTTTAATCAACCCCAAACCCCCCTCGCAAAATACAGGTTAAAATCCAGCCGAATTAAACAATCTAGACTCATATTATTGTTTAAAAATCAAATCAATCCAATTTTGAGTGTCTTTTAGTTATTTTTAAAAGTGTTGTTAGTATGGGTTAAGTTTCTAAAAAACATGTGAAATAAACAGATTAGGGCTAGATATCCTTTGATCAACTTTAATCATCAATAAAGGANTGCTTAAGTATGTTTTATTATTATTTTCTTTTATATCCATTATCTATTTTTGCGTAGAAAACAAATATATTCGATTCTTGTGATATATTGATTTCTGAGAATATATTCTATTTAAAACATGAACATATTTTCGACTACAATATGTTCATTCCCATTTTATAATTTTATATTTCCACAATTACTTCAATAACATATTTAAAAGAAATAATAAGAACTAAGTTAAAATCAATTTAAAAATAAATAATGGATTAGCAAGTCGTTATTTGATTCTTAAAACTCGAGAGTGCTTACTAAGTGATCAGATTACCTGAATCGATTCTAAACAAACAATCGATAAACGATACGTAGGCCGGTAGTGATGAAAAACAGTTTTATCGCTGTCTGACTGTTGACAATATTTATTTTTCATGAAATCCAACAAAATGTCTAACTTAAGGATTGTATGCAATAAATTGGGGTTCTTTACATAGTTGTAGATAATTAAAACCAGTTGGGTAGTAAGAATTAACAGTATCTTTATTTTAATCATCATTCAGGTGAATAAACATAATATATATCATGGCGACTGACTTTATATCGTGTGTAATGGCGGCTGACTTTGTATCATCCGTAAAGTGTCCTTATTTCTGTTTAAAAAAGCTGTAATTTGTTTTATTTATTTATTTAGAGTTTATTTGTCATTCTAGTTTTGATATTCAGTTTTTGAAGAGTTTTGATGTGTTTATTAAAATATTCACAAGATTTTTCGTGAGGTGAAAGTTTTAGAAGTGAGCATGTGCTGAAACAGTTGAGTCCAAGTTTACCATACGGTTGGGAGGGTAGGGTATTAAGCATGTAAGATTTTACACACCTAACAATTATTTTTTTTTAAAGATTTTATTCATGTTTATCTCTTTTGTCCGACAAAATAAATATTACAGATTAAGTTGTTCTTTTCAAGTAGGCCCAACTAAGTAATTTTTGAATTCAACATATGCTTTGTTTATGAGTTGAAAGATTCGATCATCGAATTCAGTAAAACACCAAATTTTCGAATCTCGAATACTTGCCAGGATTCGGTGGATCAGACATCAATTATGAACCCACACAATCAGAACCCAGTCACTTCACCCAATCCTTGGCCGCAACCTATCCTGACAACCATATTAAGGAAGGAGGTGGTGATATTAGTTTAATTGATTGTATTTCATGTACAATACAGTTGGAAACTTTCATTTTTGAGGAGGATGTCTAATATATTGAGGGCAGCATTAATATTGGGCAAATATGGCAATTTAAACCATTAATAGAAGTGTGGTAGTGTGATATATTATATTGCAGGTTTTAATAGAAGAATTAACCCGCTTCAGTGGCCACATGATCTAAGGTGTACTCTCACACTAGACTAGACTGAAGATGACAGGGAGATTGGGGTTCAAATCCCTGTCAGCTATGTTGAGGAAGGGATTTTTCCTTAATGGGTTTTCACTCTCCCTCCACACAAATGTGGGTAGACTTAATTTAAAATTCAACTTTACTCATCTCTAGCACATAAGTGTAATTAGTACATGTGCATATACCCCAGATGGGTAGTAAGACAGCGCTAAAAATAATAATTGGAGATTTTAGCCAGATAATGGTTAACACTGTTGACATAAGGTATTTTGCTCTTAGGCCTACCCATAAAGTTCACCTTAAACATTTTGTTTTCTAATGATCAAAGTCACAATATGGTTTATGAGCAGGGTTGTGCAGTCAGTATGTCAGGTCTGTGACTACGACTTCACTCAAAATTACTTACGACTTTGACAACACTATTTAAAATTACCCAACAGTCTGACTCTGCTTAAAAAATTTAAATATGTTTATTTAGAGATAAGCAAAGACTTGGCTGGTATTAAAGTGAAACAAGGATTTAAGTGTGGTTAATGTTTGTGATTTATAAACAAGCAACAGATCAAATATACAGAAAAACAATTGTTAAAAAAGAGCACAAGACTTCTACTAAACACACACTTTAGACATCCAATTTTGTTGTTTCTTAATAAAGATAGCTTTGATTTTTTCTGTTGTTTTGGTTCCAATTTGGAGTTAATTATAAATAAATGACTGTTAGTATGCTAATATTTGTGGTACACATGAATATGGTTACTTACTTCAGTTTCTTGAAGAAACAATTGCCTCTGAACTGCTGTGGCCGTGCTTTGTACTGCAAACAACTCATCCATAAGAATATGATGCAATTGTTTCACATCAACTAGTTTCAGGCCTGTAGACACACTTCGCTCACACTTTGACAACACCTACAAATATGGAGGTCATATAAATATTACTATCAAACAATGACATACCAATTATATAAATAAATAGGTAGAAATTGTTATATTTTAATAAAATGTCCATATGTTTAACATGTGTGTGTTATTCATATGTAGCAATAAATGAATAAATATGTTTACAAACCACTAAACAGTTTTCATACAATTACATATAAAAAAGGGCAGTGGTCAGTTTTAAAATAAATCTTCACAAAACCAACTCATTATTAATCACCTTAGTTGATAACATTTTTGATAAAAATTCCATTCAGGTGAGGACGAGGAGGAGGATTATTACCTGTTCGGGTTGCACGCACTTACGCTAATGTGTAATGGTAGGGTGATTGTGAGATGAAATGAAGGACCTACAGTTTAACGTGGAATCCGAAACCACGGTAGAGGCCTGGCATTCCACACATTCACAAGTTGTGATTAATACACGTCTTGTCAGATAATTCTGTGCTGGGACCGAGGATTGAACCCTGGACCCCAGCATAGAAGTCTGACACCTTACCCCTAGACCACCGGGTAACATTTTAATATAATAGTATTCTAAGTAAATATATAGCCATTTTCAAACCTGGCAAAATCTGAAAATCGCCTGGAAAGCATGAAACTATCATATATTTTATTTTCCGAGATTGAGTAGACTTATTCCTTCCTTGTCTCAGACAATCAAACACATTAACTACATTTATTTTAGATATTAAAACATTACTTTTCTAAATATCTGAGTCATATTTCACTAAACATTTTTTTTAAATAAGTTTAATACAGTTTTTTACTCACACAATAAAGTTTTAATATAATATATTTATTAAACCTATACTCGACTCAAAACTTGGGAGCTTCAGGAAACGCTCGCTCGAGATTGATTGGAATGAAAAATACCTCTCAATAATATTATGAATTTAATAAAAGTCCCAACAAATTTAATTGTTTAATTGTGACAGTTAAAGTTTCTGATGCTTTAATTCAAAGTCTATCTTAAAAAACAACATTTGTGTTATTTTTTTTTTGAATTTGAAGAAATATTATTATTACTAGCACCGCGTCTTACTACCTGTTCAGGTTGTATGCAATTGATGAAATAAAATTACCTGTTCAATTTGCGATTGGCTGAAAAATTCCCATTGTGGTATAGGCACAGGAAGTTCAGAGATGTTTGCGAACGAAAGCAGAGTAAGCAACAGTGCTTCCTTTTGTTCTGATCTAGAATGGTGAGAACGGAATGGCTGATCTAGAAATGAAATTATATAAAATATTAACATACCACCTGACTCACAAATTATCTACAGTGCCAGAGGGGCAGACTGGGAGACTTAAGAAAGGCAGTTGGGGCTTAATGTTGCCCATAAGCGACTCCCATGTGGTTGTAATCAACGTCTCACGGACTGGACAGAATGCTGGTGACAATGAGGGTGAGATTACAAACTGAGGAGGGAGGGGTGAAGGTTTTGAATCTTCTCTTTGTGCAAATTCAGATGCCTCATCTTCACCACACAAACTATAAGCTGTTCCCAAAGTGTTAAATGTGGTAGTAAATAAAAAGTTTTGTAGTTAAGAAAGAAAATTTGGTACAAAACAAAACAATTGTTGGTCAGTTTCCATTTAATGAATAAAATTTATTTTTTAACATACTTCGATATTCACTGAGCCCCAGTAGTTGCGCTGACTCATCTATGATGACATGTTCATGTGATACTTGTTCTTGTGTCAGCAGCTCGACTAGTCTTTTCAAATGGGAGTGCAGACATTTCATAGAGGTCAACCGTAATTCAATGGCTACCATCTTTAGAAGCCAGGACATCTGGTTCAGCTCACTCACTAGGGTAAAATAAACAAGTTAATCAAGAAATATTACAAAAAGGGTACTACATCTTCTAGCCTCTCAAATACTTATATATTATATTATATTGGCCCAAATATAATGCGATGTTTTTCTCCTAAAAATGTTCTTTCAAAAATTGTAATCTTATTATATGCGCAATCTAACAGTTTTCCTTGAAAAAAAAAACCCGCTTAGTCGTACTATTTTGTAGCATGCCGGGACTGTACTCACCAGCTATTTCTATTACTAGACTCAAGCGAGCGGGGAGAGAGAGAGTATCAACGTATTGGCAGGCGGGAGGGAAGAGCAAGGTCAAAAGAAAAGGGACCCCCCCCACTGGACTGGCTGGTCAAAACTTTAGGGTCATCTTATATTCAGGGCTGTACTATATTTGGGCCAATACTCTATTAATATTTCCTTTCATATTCACCATCTTTTCCAAGATTCAGGTACTAATTCGATATTCTGGGATAAAATAAAAATTATGATTCTTATAAAAGTGTATCCGACCCATCTCTATTAAATAGGGGTCTGCGAGCTTGGGTTTTTTCATTCGAGGCAAACTAGATACAAGTATTTCAAAAAACTTTCGATTTAAAGTCGAGTTTGAATATATTCATAATTTTAAAATGGTAAGAACCCCATTTTTAAAATGTGAGTTTTTAAAAATATATGAAAACAAATGTTTTTTAAATAAGACTGCCCTCATTTTTATAAATAGAGAATACTTTTGGAAAATAAAGTTACAAAATAAGAACACTCAAATAAAAATATAATAGAAAAAAATATTTAAAATGTTTTCAACACTTACATCTTAAAAGACATTAAAATTACACTCACAATTTATAAATAAAGTTAATAAAACTGATGTTTTAATGAGAAAATATTTCCCCTAGATAGGCCTTCATAGCTTTAATTTACCTATAAGAAAATATAAGTGTTACAAAAGTAAGAAATTTGAAATATTTCATATTTGGTTTAGTAAAGCTTACTGTATGATGGGTATACAATACATAGGCCAGTAGGCGTAAATAGACAGATTTATCGGTGTCTAACTGTTGACAATATTTATTTTTCATGAAACCCAACTAAAGGATCGTATGAAATAAATTGGGTTTCTTTGCATATTTGTAGATAATTAAAATCAGTTAGGTAGCAAGAATTAACAGTCAGATTTATTTAATCATCACTCTAGTCACTGACGCGTAAACATATATGTTATGGCGGCTGACTTTGTATCGTGTGTAATGTGTTCTTATTACTCTTTAAGAAAAGCTGTAATTTGTTTTATTTATTTAGAGTTTATTTGTAATTCTAGTTTTGATTTTCGGTTTTTGAAGAGCCTTAATGTGTCCAAGCCTAACCTAACTCTCATTTCAGGCTGCCTTCCTTCACTATCAATTAATTTACCACTTTCAAATCCTCAGAATATATGAGATTAAAGGAACAGAAATATTTAAGATTCAAAATTCGAGGAATAAATTAAAGTAAAAAGTCTATACCCCTTCCCACCCCCTCCTCCTACTCCCAAAAACAATATGTCTACTTTATATTTTTTAAGGAAAAGCTCTTTTCGCTCTTTGAAGTATTTTGTTGTACATATTTGGAAGGTACAGGAAAGGTGAATAAAAAATATAAAAAGAACAAATAAGATATGGCTCTTACAATGAAAAGAAGAACACAGTTAAAAGTGTACACTGCTGCCACTGCTTCTTGAAGAAAATCTATCGTCACAGCCCAATCCTTCAACCTAGGGTTTAGTTTGTTAGTGTCCTATCTTTCTTTTTCTCCCTTTTGTCTGTTTTGGTTTCCTCTTTTAGGAAGTTGCAATGTACGTTTCGCGTGCCCTCCTAATAGAATCGGGGGATTGGAGAGTAGCAATAGATTTTCTTCAAGATGCAGCCATCACATCTTTGTCCAGTGGCAGTAGTGTAAATGTGAATTTTTCTTTTCATTGTAAAAGTCATATTATGTTTGTTCCCTTTTATATGTTTTCTATTCAACTTTCCTGCATCTACTTTATTTTTTTAGTGTTTATCTCTAAGAACAATATTTATGGCCAAGTTATACTATTTTCATCCTATAAAGCATTGATTCAATTATCTGTGTGTTTTATAAAGAAACTAACTATGGTACATTAAATAACTAGTTACAGAAACTAATATGCATGTGATGTTACCTCTGTTGGTTCCTGAGAAGGGGAGACACGCCAGATGACGCACTAAGAAGTCATTACATGACCGCAAGAAACGAAGCACTGGCTCATACGTCCTGGTATCGGCACAGAGTGAATAGAGCATGCAATAGGCTTTCTCAATCACACGAGGCTTAAAGGAGTGTCTCAAGTCACCAGAACGAGCACCAATCGAGTTATCCAACATGTTGATGATGGAGTGAAGACAAGTGCGAGGGAATTCTTGCACACCTGGAAGGAATCAAGCAAGAATTTAGAAAATGTGCAAAATATGAAGCAATAATAATTGTAGTTCTGTGAACAGTAGACCTCACTCCTGCTTATGCTATGTCATTACTACAGTCTTAATAATAGTTCTGTGAACTGTAAACCTACCTCCCGCTTATGTCATTACTACAGTCTTAATAGTAGTTATATGAACAGTAGACCTCACTCCTGCTTATGTTATGTCATTACTACAGTCTTAATAGATAGTTCTGTGAACAGTAGACCTCACCCCCTTCAATGTATTGCCGTGACTAGACTTACTAGTACTGTATTAGCCCAAAAATAGGCCACACCCTAAATTTTCAACCACTTTCAGAAAAAGAACTATATCCCCACTTAAATAGGGTCAGAAAGTATTAAATCATTTAAAAAAAAACTATTTACCGGTAGGTGCCTACACTTAAAATTAGGTTGCTTAAATTTATAAAATCACTTTCAGAGAAAAACCCATACTATTTACACCTGAAATGTCACTTGGAGATTAAAAAGTAATGATACACTTAAAATGTGATCACTGAAAAAAAATAGGCTAACAGTGAGACAATTTGAGAGGAACGAAAAATTATTCATCACTGCTCTCATCAGTGTCACTTTCTTCACTCTCATTTTATTGGACAGGCAGTATATTTAAATCCGTGGACAATGGATTCAGCAGATATCTGTCCCCAAGCAGTCAATATCCACTTGCAAAGCAGGTTCAACGAAGGCTTCTTAATTTTACCACTAGGGGTTAGGGGATGATCTCCTGACAAAGCCAGTCTGAATACTCTCTTCGGAGGTTGTCCTTGAAGGGTTTGTTCACAACCACATCAAGGACTTGTAGTTGTGAAGTCATACCTCCTGGAATAACAACAACATCTGAATTTGTTGCCTTGACTTTATTTTTTACATCTAGAGTAAGATGCCCTTTGAATGCATCAAGCACTAGCATTGCCCATTATTCTAGAAGAGCTCTAGGCCTTCTATTCCACACCACTGCTAGCCAATCACACATTAATTCTGCTGTCATCCACCCCTTCTCTTGACACCTGACAATGATTCCACTGGGCAAGGTTTCTTTCGGGAGGGTTTTTCTTCTTAAAATTACATATGGGGGTAGCTTCCTACCATCAGCAGTTACAGCTAACATAACTGTAATGCGCCATTTTTCATTGTAAGTGGTCTTCACAAGAATGGATCTGGATCCCTTTTCATCCACGCAAGTATTACTTGGCATGTCGAAATGCACGGATGTTTCATCGACGGAAATTTGACTAAGAAGATAGTCATTCTGTCTACAGAGGTTAAATACATACAGGTATATTTCACCAACTTCTCTGCATAGTCAGTGGGCAACTTTTGCGCTAGAGAAGTTCTTCGTCTTAGTGACAGATCACTTCTGCGCATGAATCTTCAGCACCACCCAAGGCTTGCCTTGAATTCCCTTAGAGGCACTTGCAATTTCTCGTGCCTTCAATCTGATTGCGTCACGACTCATTGTATATCCATCACGTCTCTTTTCCTTTGCAAAAGAAAGAACACGCGCATCAATTTCGGGATTATGGTCATGCTTGGGTCTTTGAAAAGATTTTCGAGTTGCAATGGCGTTCTTAAGTTGTTGTTTTTTCTAAAATCCAGCGACATATTTATGTTCTTCTCATCAATTCCATATTTTCTTACCGCTTCCCTATTACTCGTAGTTTATCACCGCTAATTTAAAATTGGTATCATAACTTCGTCTAATTCCCTGGCCAAAACATGCTTTTTTCTCGACATGATCCGCCATGTTACACTTCTGAATTTAATACACGCACTAAATTATTATACTCACAATAGAATAAATGTTGACCAATATACTGAAACAAAATCTAACTCGAAATATTCAAACTCCTTTTACCAAAAATACGGTAGTTCTATGAACAGTAGACCTCACTCCCCCCATGTTATGCTTGTTACTTCAGTCTTACTAGTAGTTCTATTAACTGTAGAGCTAAATACCTCCATTTTGTTATTGTTATTACAGTTTAAACATTTTTATTGGAAAATAAAGTTAAAATATTTTCTATAATATCTTTTTGGATTTGGAGTTGATATTTCTCCTTGTTGATCAAATCAAACAGATAAACAAATTAATACTAACTGTGGTTCATGTGGATTACGACGTCAACCTCACAAAGTATATCAAGATTCTTTAAAAAAAGCCTAGGTACTTGATTAATTGCTTAGAATTGTGAATTAAAATTACTTGAGACAAGCAATTCAACGAAAAACCTTGTGAGCAGCCATCATATTGTGGATAGCAATGTTGTTTGGCCTAGGTTCAAAGAATTTCTCTGAAAGATTTTGCTAAAATATGTCCACACATTTGATAGTTATTGTGTAGCAGAGATTTTGTTCAACAGAAAATTGAAATGCCAAATGATAAAGTTAAAAGAGAACGTTACTTTGCTAGGTCTGTTTAGTAATGGACAGAGAGTCAGTAATGAATGGTGGTTGAAGTAGTGTGGTTTGAAAGGGAATCCAATAGGTCAATGGGAAATAAGTGTCTTGCATTTGTTTGGGCATGTTGAGAGGATGAGTATGGATCGAGTGACAAAACAAATATATGAAAG
The DNA here is from genome assembly GCA_902151445.1 of Timema monikensis. Lineage (NCBI taxonomy): Eukaryota > Metazoa > Arthropoda > Insecta > Phasmatodea > Timematidae > Timema > Timema monikensis. Next base: position 14,760 of record CABFVZ010006346.1, read on the forward strand.
GAGAGTGTGTGAATCAAAAGGAAGGGGTAGGCCATGTAAGATGTGGCTAAATGTTGTAGATGAATATGTGAAAAAGAGAAATATTAGAGTTTTAGGAATAAGAGAGCATGTATGACTCGGTGTATGGAAGTTGTTGAAGCGAGGGAAGTATGCAAGGATATGAGAAGTGTGAAGAAAGTTAGTGAGGATAGATTAAGTACGGAGTTGTTGTTCCCCGTAAGGGAATGGTATGAACGTTAACAATGAAGTTCAAACTTACCAGGCTGTTGAAAAACCATCTTCTTTATGTCTTTTTTTGTGTCAAACCCCAGCAGGTAGTGAGCAACGTTGGGAGCCGAGTGACTCACACTCTGCTGCAGGAATTTCAGAATGGCTTCTTTAATGTGACAGTGAATTCCAAAACCATCTTCATCTTCTTCATCCTTCCCCCAGAAAACAATTACAACACTTTGTAATGGGTTATTTATGGTGGGTGTTGAAATATTTTAATGGAAAGAATATACAGCTGAGACTTATTTTGACAAGATTTATAAGACAAATTATCTTATTTACTAAAAGAGCAATAGGTTAAAGAAAAGATTTGATTACATTTTTATGGGTTTAGTGTCTTTCAGGATGGCTTGAACTTTGATCAGTGTTAAACAAGCAAACTACAGTGGAACCTGGCTAATTTCAACTTGAAGGGACCAGGACAAAATTTGAACTATCCAAAAATTCGAATTAAATAAGTTTCTTAAAGGGAATTCCTTTTTCCACTTCCTTTATCCCCACTAATTTTTCGGCCAAAGTCAATGATTTATAGGACTGTGGCTTGGACATTGACATCACGATACACAAACACACAAATACTACTGTACAGTATGTAATAAACAAAACTAAACAAAATAAACTCGCAAGTCACAAGAATATCGCTACGACCAAATCCCTAAGAAGAGCGTACATAACCGCCCGAGAGGTTTGACCTTGACTAACGGAGTACAGAACTGTACATGTAAACAAAGACGTATGGGTGAGCAGGAGAGGGGCGTGAAGAAGGGTAATGACCACATTCCAACATCGCCTCCCCTGTTTCCAAAAACAGAACAACACAGTCGCAACTAGAAGTAGCAAAACAATTCTGCACAATACACTACAACTTACGAAAAGTTTGAATTAACCAAAACCAAATTTGAACTATTCACAATTTTTTAACATTGTTTTAATACAAAATTCACAGGACTGGAAAAAAAAGAAATCCAATTAAAGACGATTTTGAACTACGGAAGATTGAATTAGTCAGTTTCCAATGTATATAAATGTGTCAATAAGGAACATTGCAAATGAGGGTAAGAGAACTCGGTAAACACAGACAGGCCCCAGTACAGTGTGTGTGTGTGTGTGTGTGTGTGCGCGTGTATATATATATATTAGTAAGTGAAACTAAAGCAAATAATCATCATTGGTGATCAGCAATCAATAATTGGCAACAGCAAGATTGGCCCAACCCTGACATTAATGTACATTATTTCAACAATGTTTTCATTCATCTATTATTTCTATTAGTCCAATTTTCATTTAATCTTTTTTTAAGCTAACAGTTATTGTCAGTAATAAAAGTGCAAGAGGATGTAAGAGTGACATCATTGTAAGAAATGTGGACTACATTTCCAAAACATACCATCGGATCATCCTGCTCCGAGTCCAAGCACTCCACAAAGCCGTGCCTAATGAGTACAGAAATGGAGGGTGTTGATGTAAACAATCCAACCAGGTGGTTGTGAATATTGGGGCTGGTTGTAACCACTTGCAGGATACCAACTGCGCAGAGTGTGTGCTCAGGCAGCCAACTGTTGTATGTGACATACCTACATACAAAAACATTACATACATGTAGCAAGGTCTACATTTCACAGATATCAATGTAACTTACCTCATGAACTATGTGTTCATTCATTGCTTCTCCATTTCAAACTGACAAACAAAACTAGGAGGGAGGGAGGGCCAGCCTTAAACACTTAACAGAAAGATGTAGAACAAGACCTATATTTCATATGTAACAGCCATTACAGTAATTCTGGGGTCATTTCGGCCACTTCAACATTATCATTGTATCCTTCCAGCGAGCCAAATAGTTTGAACAATGTGCCTCTATTTATTTCCGTCCTGGTATGTTTCCTCTCTCCCTACAACTTCCCAGATATCTCCTTTGCTCTCCAAAGTCTCATTTAATTTGGTTCAACCACCTCCTTCTAAGACGTCCAACCGGTCTTCTGCCCCGCACAATTATATTTGAATCTCCAGTATCCACCTTACATGTCCATACCATTTCAGTCTTTTCTCCTTTGGCAAATCCATCTGCATGTTTCTTTTGATGTATTCATTCCTCCCTTCTCGTCTTTTGCATCACTGACCTAAGAAACTTCATTTCACTAGCTTGTAATCTGCTTACCTCTCTTTAATTGCTACACATCTCTACAGACTGTATGCAAGGATTGGCATTAGGTTTTTTTTCAACATCGTCTGTTTAGTTCTGCCTAAACTATGTCCCATATTTGGTCAAAGAAATCAGATTGTTTTGTTACTTTGTTCTAAACTTCACCAAAATAGAGTAAAATACTGATTGGACCAGGGCTACAGTTTGATTTTTGGTTCAAACTTGTGTCTTTACTCAACTACTCAATATCTAATCACGACTCATTAACCTGTCGTTTCACGTCAGAGATAAGTTGAATCATACATTTCTTGAATGAATACAAATATAAAAATCTCATTCATATCTTTATTAATACACAATTTTGGTTAGAGTTGGTTCCAATCCACCATTTTATGAATTCAATTCTCTGATCTGAATCTTCAGTTTACCTACAAATCAAGAAATTTAATAAGAAATCTTCTTAAGGCTTATGAGCATAGGAGGAAATGGAAATATAATAAACATAATATAATAAAATTTAATATAATACAATACAAATAGAAATTATGAATAAATTTTAACATTTGTTTTAGGGTTGTAGGAGACTTGGAATCTCAAGAGTGAGACGAGAAAAAAAATCTTGATTTTGTCTCGAAAGTTTAATATGATTCTCGAAAAATGAAGAATGTTAAAAAAAATTAAAAATAAAATCACTGACCTAAGAAATTTACAAACCAAACCAAAATTTTAAAAATTTGAGTCATGACACCGTATGCATTTATTTTTCTTGACATGATTTATTGTGTGATCAATACAGCGTTCAGCTGTTCATTGGTTGAAAACATCTGTCAATGCTTTAGGGAATTACAAATGTAAACAAACAGAAACGTTTGGCTGTAATAAGTGAACTTCAACACATCCCCTCAATCGTGAGGCAAAAAGGGCAATAGGTAACACTCAAGCAAGTAAACTCCATTCGTTAACACATTTCACATGTTTGGCTCCAGGAAGAGACTTTGTCAAGATGTCTGCTACCATATCCTCAAGGTGTAATGGGTGATCTTGGAGAGCTTGATGAATAAAATGAAAAATATGTGTCTATATGTTTTGATCTTAAATGGAAGACAGGATTATGTGCCAATTTTACAACTGATTGATTGGCGTTGAAAATAATGATATTCGACAACTTCTTTAAATTAAGTTCTTGCATGAAAACCATCAGGAAGAATGCTTCCTTTGCAGCTTTGGTGAACTCATGCCTCGGTTGATTATAAAGCAACGGTTGTCTGCTTTCGTAAGCACCATGAGATCACCGTTCCGGACATGGTGAAAGTGTAAACTTTCTATCAGCATCTGTAAAACTGGAAATGCCTTCATCATCCCTGGCGTAGACCAACCTCTTTTGTTGATGGTTCCTTGCAGATATCTTGGGTCACACTTGGCAAATTGCCTGTGAATTGAATTTTGACAATTATAATGACTGTGTGATGTTGGGACGGGAACTGACTGCTATGTAAATGAGGCCTCCAATCAACTCTCTGGATGGATGTTGTATAGTCTCTTCTGTGGTAGGGAAAGTCAAACTTGACCCCAGTTGATATCAGTGTCATCGCTTGCGTAAGACATTCCTGATGTAGCCGCTCTGACATAATGCGACTTTGTCCTCGGAATGGTTCACTTCAATTCCTAAACAATGTTTTATGGCTACAAGGTCCTTTACGTCAAATTTGTTTGACAGTTCATTTTTAATGTAGCAATCACGATATCATTAACGCAAATGAGCACATAGACTGGACATTTACTTCAATTATCAACATACACACATGGGTAATAGTTCATAGGCTGCAAACCAATTTAATCTAAGGTTGCACTTAATTTAACATGCTACTGGCGACAAGCTTGAAAGAGTCCGTAAATGGCCATTCAAAGTTTGCAGACATACTTTTAAGTTTAATTCTTTTTTGTAGTGCCCATGCAAGTCTAGCTGTTCCATGTATGTTAGTGGGTCAATGTCACCACTCAGGTAGGCTGCCGTAATGTTGAGCTGTGAAACTTGTAAGTTGAGTTTAGCTGATAACGCCAAGAGTAACTTAAATTATTCAATCCCGGCCACCA
>CABFVZ010006347.1:5543-19264 GCA_902151445.1 Timema monikensis
AAAAAAAAAAAAAAATCGGACTAAAATAACTTGGCATTCAAGCTAGTTTTTAATTCTTCAAATAAGGCCCTCCCCTATCGCCACTACTTATTTCAACACTCCTAGAAGGCCAAACAAAACAAACTAAAAATATATCTTTTAATAAGAACACTATCTACGTATAGCAGGATTCAGCCACTTCTATGGTCACATGTTCTAAGACGCTGCTCTCGCAATAGACTAGACTGGCAATGACAGGGAGATCTGGATTCAATCCCTGTCGGGTTCACTGAGAGTTTTTTCCTAAATGGTTTTCAACTCTTCCTCTACGAAAATGTGGGCACACTTCCTGTAAATTCAGCCTTCCTCAGCATTAACAAATTAGAGTAAATAGTATACAGGTGTAAAATCGAAATGGGTGAGGTGAGGTGCTAAAAATAAATAAGTTATTTGGTTCTGGACCTACATAACGAGGAATTATCTAAATCTACATATTAATATATCGATTCGTTGAAAAAACGAATAAGCACATTTAAAGAGTTCTCTGCCACAGTAAGGTTAGATTTAAAAAATTATACGGGTTTAAAATAACCAGTTTAGCGTGAAAAGCCCTGCCTAAAAATTAATGTAGGCTTACATCAATAAATCCTTACATCTTTACTAACAGGGGGTGGGATATGGTTGGCGATAATAATCTAATAGTAAATTGTTCGCCCCTCCTTGGTAACAAACCTGTCCCTGAGCTTATGAAGAAACTTTTTCCCACTACATTGTAATGTATGAGATTGGGAAAATGGATATTGAGCTCTGATAATACAGACCAACCAAGTGGAGCAAACCTTTGGACTAAATAAATACAATTATCTGTTTTATAAGATAGCTAATATATAAATGCAAACAATATATTAGTTACTAAAAGAATCATATTCCACATGTGTAATTATCATGCAATTCTAGTCCAGTTTGTCAATGATAACGGGTAGTAAGACGCGGTGCTAATAATGATAATAATAATTTGTCAATGATGGGGAAGTTAGGGCTAGAATCTCAGCCGAGACGATTTAGGGTGCTTATTCCTAAATTGTTTCAAACTTTTCCTTGGTGTGGATATGGGTATATCCACATTCAATTCAACCTCCTTTACTGTAGCTCACTAGCGTATTAATATTCGTATAGCCCAGTCGGGTAGTAAGAGGCTGTTGTAAATTTTGTTTGATTTATAAATATAATTTAACATATTTTCTTGGCTATAATATACCTTTTGGTGTAGTACGGAAAATCGCAATAGAATAAATTGTCTACGTTTGTTTGAATGTTTTTGAATTTAGTATATTTTAATTTTCATTACTATCTAATGTGAAGTGGTTACAATATTATTATTCTTGTTTGGCAATGAAACGTTATAACACGTGGATAACTAAATAGCAATAACATATGAACAAAGAATATATGATAGCATTTTATGTTTACTTGTATATTTTCAATTATTTTTAAGGTCAATTGAAATTTAAAAATTAAGTTTTTTCTAAGACACACCCACGGACTCACTAACGATATAGTTGATTTTAAAAATACGACCATTCAAATAAAAATATTTCTACCATCCGCAAAATATTCTGAACGCCAAACTCTTCACTGTCAGGCCTAACATTACATCACCTGGAGACAAACTCCAACGCCACACCTTCAACTTACGATTGATCTCGGTTTAAAACCCACTCCACTATCACCGGGCTCATTTTATTACACCATGTTGCAAACCGGCAAATTACGTCATCGCTTTTCAGGCCACCACTTCTCTGGGGACTTTCAGCCCAATCCTATTGATATATAAAATTTAAATTTGATGGAAGAAATTCCTACGGATGTAAATAACTGCACAACAATGGGCTAGAATTAACCATAAATACTAAACAACAGAAAAAAAATCCGGTTGGAACTTCTTCGGGAATCACTCCAAAACACATTATTTATCATGCTAAAACATGCCTGGATTTATATCCAACCCAAAAATAAAAATAAAATCGCAATCGGTTAAGTGGTTCCGTAGATATAAACAAATATCCGGCTGATACTTTTGCCGGGACTCACACCAAAACACCCAATTATAATTACTATACTAAAAATGTATGGATAAATACTCTACCGAACAATAAAAATGACACCACAGCAATTATGTGGTTCCATAAATGTACACAAACAATCGGCTGGCCCTTCACCGGGACTTGCACCTAAAAACCTGATTATAGACAAATAATCCTAAAATATTCTTAGATATAGGTTCAGTACAAAAGTAAAAACCGCACCGCAGTCGGTTAAGTGGTTCCAGAGATTCTAAGTTACAGATTTAAATAAAACCGGCCGTATCTTTAACGGAGACTCAAACCCTGACTGTATATATGCTAGATCCTCCCTTAGCAGACATCCTAATGAATATAAATAAATGCACTGCAATTTGTTATGCAGTTTCAGGTATCTTTGGCAACAGAGAGACATTTTTAAAAACGGTACAGAACTACAATATTTTTTTACTTAAAGATATTTACATTCCAAACCTTAAAAAAGCATGGATATCATTTAAAGTGTTTTTAAGCTCGTAAACTAAATACAACATTTCTCCCTGCTTTTAAATTAACTAAGCCTCCTCACTCTTACATTATTTTGATAGTTACCTACGATATGGCCAGTTTTATTGTTTGGGTTTTCAGAATTGTTTTAGTAAAAACACATATTTTACAAAAAAACACATTAAACATTAAATTTATAAGAAAATTATCATTAACGTAAATCTTACTAAACTACAATTTTTTCTCAATCAAAGTATTTATCAAAACTTTTTACTAATAGTTATATTGTGGCCGTTATGGTAACAGTAAATAAAGTATGGAATCGAACTATGGTTCCACAAAGTGAAAGACAGTCATAATAACGTTGAAGAAATGGATAAATTAACGTTTATAACTAAATATGTCCAATAGATAAGATTTTACCAAATAAATTTTTTCTACCTGGAAATAATATAAAATATTTTAAATCGGGATTGGGGTCCTTAAATTATCTAAGTTTTTTTTAAACTTAGCTTCTTACAAATAAAGTATAAAAATCTTTCACATTTAATCTGTTATTTGCTTTACATGTTTGGAACATTATAATTACTCATTAATAAATTCATAATTTTCTATTCACAGTAATTAAGATTCTGGGAAGGGGGAGACTTGCTTTATGTTACCATGTAAAACCAATAAATGTGGTTAACACTACTGCCAAAATAACACGTGGCTTGGTTAAATCTTTAACAGCTAAAAAACAGGTCAGCCAATATATTAATTAGAACAAATATAATTAGCTAACTAAATATGTAAAGAGTGATTGATTTCATCAAGAAGAGAACTAAAAAGTAAAATAAATTTATTAAAGCAAGCCATTTGGGCATCGCTAAGAGACATAACCCCTCCCCCATTACTCCCTCCCAACCGTCAAGAAATAATGTAAAGACTTAAGGCTTTCTCTAACTCCGGCCTTGCGCGTAGCTAGGCAAACTATTCTGCAGTCATGTGTGGAGGATTAGCATACCACGTGGGTTGCGTGAATAAGTTGCTACCTTACAATATCGACGGAGTATACATCGTTGTAAAACCCACACGGACTCGGTTCATTTAGGTGTACCAATCAAACACTTTGGTCCTACCTTTGGTAATCTGATCTGTAAACAGAGTTAAAAATTTGTTATTGACAATACAGGGCTATCCAAATCATTATGGATTATTGACAATTTTAAAAAGAAATACACTTGTCACAATAGATAAATGTCTTGAAACTATTTTTCTACCAATTGTAAAGTTGGATAATAAAAGAGGAGCGGGGGAACTAGTGATCATGCCTTGACCAGCAGTCTTTTGTAATTAATAAAATCAAAACAGGTCCATTTTTCATTTTGACAATTATTATTTAACAAAATAATTTATTCACAAATACAATTTTTACTTTCTTGCACCCCTCGGGTGCCATTGTCAAAGATTTGGAAATAACGTAAGCTTAAGAGTGGAAGAGGCGGTGGGAACAAAAATGCTAAGATGAGTATGTTACTCAACACATATAAGAGTGTGAACTGTAAATATTATTTCCATGATATATTTTTTTTGTTCTTGTGATATTAGAAATGCTTCACTTCTTAATATCCCTCGTTGTTATCCATACATTTATAATAATAAAGTAGGGTGGATAATAGATACGGTAATTAAGAGAAAATATTCTCACATTTGCGTGGTGGAAATGAGCAATTATGAGAAATAAACACCTCAGTTCACGCGGCCGGAATTTAACAGAAATTTATATCACAGGTCCCTAATAAAATAAAAATTAAAAACATAATTTTAAGTGTGTTCATTGCAGAGATTTTGACGAAAGACTTTGAATGTATAAGGTTGTAGAATGGAAGTATTATTATATAATGTGTGTAGCTAAAATTATAAAATAGCTAATGATGTATATATATATTATGAACATCCCTGACACAAAATTTATTGATAAGGAAGAAATAGACTATAAAATTATAATGCTTCAATGTAAAACTTGTGTATAAGCCTATAAAATTTGGTCAAAGTCGAAAGATGGATAATTTCCAAACAATTGTGAGAAAAACTTTTTTTTTGCAGTATATTTCTATATGTTTTATAGTAATTTTAAATATATATTTTTGGAGAAGGTGTTTATAATTTATGTAATAGATGCAATAAGTGTAATATTTATTCTATAAAAATTAAACATTTTTAAAAACAACATTTTTCTTTTTGCAGAAAATTGTTATATAACTATGCTATCTATTATATATATAATATATAATATATATAATATATATTAGATAATATGTGTTTATATTTATAAATAAATATATATATTTATATTTATAAATAAATAAATAAATATATTTATATTTATAAATAAATAAATATATTTATATTTATAAATAAATATATATATTTATATTTATAAATAAATATATATATTTATATTTGTAAATAAATATATATACATATATATAATATGTATATATATATATATTTATAAATAAATATATGTATATATATATTTATAAATAATAGATATACATATATATATAATATGTATTTATATTTATAAATATATATAAAATATATATATATATTTATATTTATAAATAAATATATATACATATATATAAAATGTATTTATATTTATAAATATATATAAAATATGTATTTATATATATATTTATATTAATAAATATATATAATATGCATTTTATAATATAATATAATATTATATTATATTTTTGTTTATATTATATTATATATATTATGTAAATATATATAATATGTATTTTATAATATAATATAATATAATATTTTTGTTTAAATTATATTATATATATAATATTATCTAGTCTGGTCAAAATATTTTCTTTCAGTAGGATATAAAGTTCCTGAGGAAAATGGTTGGATTCAAATTTTTGGCAGAGAAAAAGAGAATTTTTGAATAGATTTGCTTATCAAAAATTATACTAATGTTTTTAGGGATCAGGAAGCCTATTTTCATAGGAAGTGTACACCATTTGCGTGGAGGGAGCGTGGAAAACTTGTTTGGAAAAAACAACTTTATTACACCCGACCATTAGACCATGAGGCCAACAAAGCGAGGATTAGATATGTTAAAATAAGTATAAACGTAAAAAGCTATATTTAATTATCGAATATAATTGATAAAAAATAGTTTAATAAAGTTTTAATTCTTTATAGTTACAAGTTCACTGGTGTAACTATAGTGTGATGGCAACATGCTGCAGGTTCACGCCCAAAATAGGGCCCAGCACGCAGGTTCACCCACCCAAAATTAATTTTGTAATAGATGAAAGTTTTGTCTTTTAGGCCTAGTTTTGTTTCATAAAAATCTCACTATTCAATAAAAAATAACTCAAGAGTCACTTTATTGCGCATAATTTATTCTGTACAAAAATGTCTACACATTTTTCTGTAAAATCAATAGAAGTATCTGGAAAGTAATTTTCAAAACTTTACTAAAAATATTTAATAATCCCAATAATCAAGAAAGGCTGTAGGGCTTAGCTATGTTGTCTGTTGAGCAACTGCCCTTAGCTTGTCCTTGGAGGAAGTTGTAGACAATTTCACAGAGATCAATGTTTATTTAGCCTATACAAGTGTTAATATTATAAATGATCATATATTTCTTTATAATATTTATAAATATCATTTTATTCAATACAGATTAGGTCTTTTACTTAATATTGAAACTTTTCAGTAACAATATTATCAAATGTTATGGATGTATAGTAATGCAGTTAGTGTGGTTTTCCCTCACTGGGTTTACTCTCTTATCTCTCCACGCAAATGTGGGTACACTTCTTCTAAATTCAACCTACCTATTGTATATTATTAAGTACTAGCTCTCCCGACAGACGTCGTCCTGTCAAAAGCTATTTGACTGTGGCAGTCCCACAAAATTATCTTTTCTGGTGAAGTTCTGGTGATGGCGTCGCTTATAAAGTGCACATATCGTGATGACATCTTTAGTTTTCAGTAATGGTCACCAGAACAGATAACTTTGTGATACTATACAATCACAAATGTGTAATTTAAACAAAAAAAATTGAATATAAACGTATTTCAGAGTGATCACTTTATTTATTTATTATCAAATAATTACCGTGGAATAAACAATAAATTTGCATAATGTTAATATACTTTTCTATGTATTTTTAATGTCATAATCATAAGCAACAATTACTTACAAAATTCAGTTTTCTATTTCGTACACTGCAATACTTTAGTAATATTGTGTTAAATGATATTTTCATTATAATGCTTTATGGTACACGATATTTTTTGTTTGATTACCTGGCGCGTAAACAAACAAAGCTAATGGTTTTCCAACACGGGAACAGGCAACATACAATTGGCCATGCGAGAAACATGGGTTTTCTAGATTAATGCCGCAAACACTCAATGACTGCCCCTGGAATTTATTTATGGTCATAGCGAAAGCAAGCCGCACTGGAAACTTCAGTCGTTTAAATTCAAATGGTATGTTAGTCGGAATCATTGGGATGCGTGGTATCAAAACGTCTTCTCCTTTATACTTTCCCTTTACAATGGTTGCTTCGATCACGTTTTTCATTAATTTTTTCACCGCTAGCTGTGTGCCGTTACAAAGACGTGGTTGGTTGATATTTTGCAACATAATGATCACCGAACCGACATTTAATTGAAGATTGGGAGGCGGCAATCCTGGAAAATCCAGCGAGTTCAAAAATTCGGGTGGATAGTTGATGACATCATCTTGGTTAGTACAACTGATTTGTATGTCCTCAATTCACCGGCAATTTCATTTTGAATTTTGAAATCTATTTAATTTACATCCATGTTTTTGGGAGCCCATATAGCTCGTTCGCTCAACCAAATATGATCTCTGTAATTTTGAGCAACGTTTGGGAACACCTTTTGAATGAGTTCTGTTTTTGAATCAGTAAACTGACAAAAATTGTCAGGAAAGGTAACGCAGCTAGTGAAAGAGTCTAAAGCGAATTTGCCATTACCTATGTCAATGAGTTGTTTTGAAAATGTTTCTCCAGATCGATCATTTTGCAACTCGACACGCATATTCTTGCTTAAATTTAGTATTTTTACGTGTTTTCACAAAACGGAGGACTTTAAACATGCATTAAGTTCATCAGCTGGCGTTGATCGTGGAATCACTGGCATATTCAACGGAAATTTTAGCGCTGAATGGGCTGTTCGACCGCCTTCCAACAATGTAGCTGCAATGCCTGATGAAGCAAGTGCGAGTGCAATTTCATTGTGTGAGCGAATTGTTGCTAAAATTAAAGAAATCAAAAAAGTTTTTCCTGTACCACCGGGATCATCCAAGAAGTAAATCCCTCCAGTTCCATAATGTAAAACTTCCATATGAGTATCAAATACATACTTTTGTTGTTGGTTCAACAGCGGAAGATTTATTCGGACTGATTCTCTTAAAGCATCGAGATCATACAGTTTTTCTCGTTGCAACTCTTGATTAAAAGCGTCGTGCATCGGGCGATTGGGTGCGGCCATGCCTAATTGAGATAATACTTTGTTTGNGGGTGCGGCCATGCCTAATTGAGATAATACTTTGTTTGACATCATCAAGCACATGTCCTCAATTGATATTAACGCCTCGTTGTAAATTCCTTCACTGACTTGTAAATTTGGATTTCCTGTTCTAATGCGCATTTTATGCAAGATATCGTCACACATATCATCTTTGATAAATCAATTGGTCCATAAATCAATTGGTTTTGATGGGAAGCATTTTTATATAATTATAGGAAACAATGTTCGTATTTGATGAGCTTGTGAAGAAATTATATCATCATTGAGAGTTTGATCCCAATGAGCGTCATTTTCTAACAGTTGCAAGCGTTGACAGGCTTCTCTGTAAGAACTGCACAATTCACCATTAACAGTTCGTAACTGTTGGAATTATGCTGGGCCTCGAACATTGACTAATAGGAATCGCATATAAAAACACTCATCGTTGCTTGGATGGACTGAATAAATTCGATCTATTGCATCGGTGGAATATACATTTGGGTAATCTGGAACTGGTTTTCCTTATTTCCGTGGTTGTAATTTCTTTGTGGATTGATTCCAAGTATAATATTTTGGCATTTCGGAGTATAGAAGTGTTCTGGTGAAATCATCATTCTGACACATTTAAAAAAAAACAGGTCAAGGTTGTAGATGATGGTTGAACAGCTCGTTGTAATGCGTTCTATGCCGTGAAATATACTCTTTGACCATTTTCTAAGTTTATGACTAAGTGAACAACAGTGGGGTGTCTTTCATGAATGGGAAAAGAAAAAATGCGCCAAATCGCTTCATTACTGCTAACATACCGGCCCATTTTGTATTGGGTAACTTCATAATTGTAATTCTCTGCACCAACTCCAATCACAGCCATGCCACTTTCTTTGGTTACATATCTACAAATGTATTTGATAGATTTCATGGACTGGCAAGATTCAACATTGATGTGCGCCTTGAAAGTAATTGATAGGATCGGTGAATATGGAACAATCCAACGATTATCAATTTCAATGTCTTGTTTATTAACTTTGACAATTGTTGATCTTCCATTGCCTGCAGTCAATCGGCGACGATACAGTGGATAACCAACATTTCCGGTAATTGTTTCTGCTACTAATGCCCGTGGATAGCGCTTCGAACATTTACCATCCACCATACACGGTGAATTTTGATTAAGTGTTCCACAGGGACCATGAATAATGTTTTTTATAACTACTTCATGCAAGCCTGGATCTACTTGTACATTAGGGATTTCAGCTGATATCACTTCGTCAACTTCATTTGGTCTTATCTTCTCAACAAACCAAATCAGAATATGTGCATGAGGCGATCCACGTTTCTGCCACTCCACAGAATACATTCAGCAGCGCGTCTCGCCAAACATGCTATTTTTCACAATGAATTCCATTAAAGATTTCAACTTTTTTTTAAGACTCTTGCCGTAATGTCATGTCAATGGGTGATTGACCAGGGAATAAATCAAGTTTGATTTCTATCCACTGCGAATTGCACGTGAATGTGATAAATAAATCTGCTGTGCCATAATGTCGAACATACGACATGTTATCTTGAGCATATTCATGCATATGTCGAGGACTTCCAATGTATGTTGCTGGAAGAATTGTCATCCGGTCAACATTCTCTGCATTTGCATCAGTATTAATCGCATCTCGAAGGTTAATATACTCTTCAGAACGGAGTTTGGTCTGGTTAAACCTGATGAATTTCAATCGCTCTGTTTCAATTTTGACATACATATCAACAGCATATTGGTGAAATAATTGCTGACATTTCAAGATGTGATTGTCTTCATTTTCACGAATCATCAGGCGGTATGAATAATAGTTCATTGAACTTACTTTTTTGTTGATTTCAGCACCTGTAAATAAATTATGGTTTTGGTGACAGTGATTGAACTTGCATATAATACATATAATAGCTGATACAAAATCTCCATTGCTAAACCAATTTTTTAATTACATGTAAGGTGGATTTAACATCTTTATTGAGAAGTGATAACCATCTTTACCTTGCCAAAACCTGATGGGAGATTGTAGAGCATCATATGAGCGGTGTGTTTCATACACACACTGTAACTGATCATTCCGGTGATGTAAAACAATATCACGGGCTTCCAAATTTTCACCAACTATAACAATGGCAACTTCATCCATTGTTGGTGCATTGAAACGTCTTGCATGTTGGCTCACAAGAGTTTTATTAGCTCTGATTACAATTTTGTGATTATCATATGGCATGAGATCCAGTGCAGTTTTGGACAATGTAATCAACTGATTGTGTTGATGAAAGAAAGTTTGTAATTCTTCCCCAATAGACCTCTTCACTGAATTGTTATGTGCACAACGCAGATCAATTTATTGTGTTGAATTGCCCATGAAATACATTTGCAGGAATTTGTAGTCGCTATCTGACACCGGCAACAGTGAACCTTGCTCGGTGATATATTTGGCCTTGTATCTGTGAATTAAAAATACAGGTTTATTACTTTTGTTAAAAAAAACAATAAAATAAATAAAGCAATACGGGGGATAATTATATTTGTTATATATTACCTTGAAAGTTGGCATGAAGTTATCGCGAACTACATTTGTTGCCTCAAATGAAGTCATTTGGAAGCAGTTGTTATATTTTTGGATATTAGTAAGGACATGTATTGAATCCGTTCCTGTTCCTGAAACCTATGATTATAATGGCTCTGGTGGCGGAACCAATGGCACTAATTTCACTTTGCCATTTGCGCAACGCCATCTAATGGCTTCATTTTTGTATTTTAATGCCTTACAATGTGGGCAAACTGAGTTCATAGATCCAATAGAAACGCATTGGTAGGCACTGTAGTCAATTGAAACATCGTAACTGAAAGCAGCTCGTTTCAAACCTGCAAGATTATTAGATGAATGACGTTCTGCACGGGTTTGTGATATCCGAATACTTTCAATTTCATTTCACCCTTCACGTTGCTGTGCAGTCCGATTAGAGTGAACATTAGCTTGTTTTCTAGAACTTAGACTTTTTCGACCCAAATTGCTCCGCCCGCGTCTTATAGGCGGCATGAGTCTTGGACTGAGTATAAATGGAAAAACACGCAAAATAAACCATTAAAGCAAAGATAAATCGAGGAACTTCAAACTTTATATCGTAGAAAGAGAAAGTGTCAAATCTACGGATGCATTCAAGTAGTTTATATTAATTTTTAGGTTAAGTTCATAATTATAAAGTTACTAACTAAATTTCAAATGTTTTTTCTTTATATTATAGTTTGGTACTCTTTTGTTTTTTTGAATAAAATGAAACAATAAGTAAATTTGTCGATTGAGAAGTGAAGATTAAACACAACACAGAAAATAACACCCACAAATTGGAAATCTACTGAAAAACTGTCAAAGTCAAATTGTATATTGATTTTACTTTATATTATGGCTTGGTACTCTTTTGTTTTATTTGAATAAAACGAAACAATAAGTAAATGTGTCGATTGAGAAGCGAAGATTAAACATAACAAAGAAATAACACGCACAAATTGAGAATCTACTGAAAAACTGTCAAAGTCAAATTGTATATGGTTTTTTCTTTATATTATGGTTTGGTACTCATTTTGTTTTATTTGAATAAAACGAAACAATAAGTAAATGCTTCGATTGAGAAGCGAAGATTAAACACAACCAAGAAAATAACACGCACTAATTGAGAATCTACTGAAAACTGTCAAAGTCAAATTGTATATCGTAGAAAGAGAAAGTGTCAAATCTACGGATTCAATCAAGTAGTTTATATTAATTTTAAGGTTACGTTCATAAAGAGAAAGTGTCAAATCTACGGATGCATTCAAAGTTACTAATCAAATTTCAAATGTTTTTTTCTTTATATTATGGTTTGGTACTCTTTTGTTTTATTTGAATAAAACGAAACAGTAAGTAAATTAATTGAAAGTCGATTTTAGGGTGTCTGAGATCGATTCACTTAATCGATTCATTGCTCAAATCGATCTTCACGACCCAAAAAAATCGATTTTTCGATTAATCTATCTCTCTATACCTCCTCTTAATTTAACCTTCCTGATGCCTAACACATTATAGTAATTAGTACATAAGTGTATAGCCCGAACGGGTAGTAAGACACGGTGCTATACATAAAAAAAAAGTGTGTTTGGAACCGTTTTAAGAAAAAAACACCCTCAGTACAATCTACTGGGATTTGAACCCCGATCCCGTCACCAGTAAACCAGTCTAATACGAGAAAGTCGAATGAAAAATGTTTTCTTCCATAGGGAAGAAATATTAAGAAAACCATAGTACTGATTATTTGAGTTCAACCTATTAATAAAGAGGAAGATTTCTGCAGAGAGTTGTCTTTGATAAAAGCGGCACTCTAACCTTTCCATTCCAAGAACTTGACCCATGTAAACAACAGATTAGCTCGCGCCCCCTTCACTCTTTAAAGCCAAACTTGACAGATATGAAAATATCGAAACTCTAGCTCGGTGTCTGTTAAACAGTCCAATTAGTTCATTATATGGACTTTACTTAGGAGTTGCGCTGATAGCGCTTCTCAAATTTTAAAAGTGAGTCCTTTCACTTAAGGCTGAGCCTACCTATAAATGCACGGTTATAAGATATATATAACATATAATATAATAATAATATAATAATATATAACATATTATTTAATGAATAATTTCTTTTTCTTTTTAAACGTACTTTTAAATTTGGGTTGGCTTCAATAATCACGACGATATTGAGCTCTAATGACTCGCAAGTAAACACTTCAGTAAGAATACATAGTTTTAAATACAGCTTTTCCTTCTACAAATAGTTATCTTAGTTGATAATAGGTGCCATCATTATGATCATTACCCATTTACAAGCTAGTATCGTTTTGCAAGCGTTGTCTAACCTGCTGTATCGGAATTCAGGCGGCAGTGGAGGGTTAAACTAATCTCTGTGACCTTCTTGAGTCAAAGAAACATTAATACCATATGCATTCGGATAAGAAGAGCCAATGTCCAACTATGAAAATTTGCGTAGTTAAATATAAACATCTTAATATATTCAGTCAGTAAAATACTCACAAAGTCTTAACTGCTGTGTGAACAAAGATAGTTGGTCCCTACTTACTTCAATGAGAGTATTACTCTAGTGATACATTATTTTCAAAGAAATAACTACATGCTTCTCCATATACAAAGTTTTATGACATTAGCCCTTATTTATCTGAGGCAGTAAAACGTGTAAAACTCTTCACTCTTATCCTACATTCATTCACGGGTTTTATCATTCTTAAGCACTACACGTTGTAATAATAAGTGTTAATATTCAGAGTATGTGAAAATTACTGTACATTGAATTTTTAATCCACTATTATTGTAAATAAAAATAAATACTCCTGCTCATATTAAACATAGTTATTTTAAATAAAATTGGCTCTAAATGTAATTTGGAGATGTTCTCAGTATTTTTTTTCTACTATATTTATTTTACGGTTTAGGATCTGACTTTGGAATAAGTTAATTTCCTAAAAATTATTGAACGAAGTTTTTGGTACTCAAAGTGTGAATATGTTAATTTTATTTTATTAGCTTGTTAAATGTGATTACTTTTAATT
>CABFVZ010006348.1:0-12167 GCA_902151445.1 Timema monikensis
TGCGCACGCTCACGAGTCGAAGGAAGCCTCTTGTGTGTTGTATATTCTATAAATAAATTATACAAGTATCTTTCCATCCACGGCTTGAATATTACTTCTAATTAAGATCCTCAGACAAACGGACCCGAGCATAGCACAACCTACAATCACCAGTGTTGAATAAAATGTTCCCAGACCTATAATCACCAGTGTTAAATATAGTGTTTACAGACCTACAATCACAAGAGTTGAATAGAGTGTCTCCAGACTGACAATCATCATAGTTGAATATAGTGTTCCCAGACCTACAATCATCAGCGTTGAATAAAGTGTTCACAGACTTACAATCGTCAAAGTTGAATATAGTGTTCACAGACCTACAATCACCAGAGTTAAATATAGTGTTTACAGACCCACAATCACAAGAGTTGAATAGAGTGTCTCCAGACTGACAATCATCATAGTTGAATATAGTGTTCACAGACCTACAATCACCAGAGTTGAATACAGTGTCCCCAGACTGACAATCGCCATAGTTGAATAGAGTGTTCCCTGACCTAAAATCACCAGAGTTGAATATAGTGTTCACAGACTTATAATCACCAGAGTTTAATATAATGTTCACAGACCTACAATCAACAGGTTTGAATACAGTGTCCCTGGACTGACAATCAACAGAGTTGAATATAGTGTTCCCAGACTTACAATCACCGGAGTTAAATACATTGTTCCTTGACCTACAATCACCAGAGCTGACTACAGTATTCCTAAACCGACAATCACCATAGTTAAATATAGTGTTCCATGACCCAGAATCAGCATATTTGAATACAGTGCCCCCTGACTATATTCACTAGAGTGAATAGATTGCTTCTAGACCTACAATCAACAGAGTGGAATAAAGTGCTCCTTGACCTTCAATCACTAGAGTTGAATATAGTACTCCCTGACCTACAATCACCAGAGCTATTTCAAGATACAACTTCTGTAGTTTTTACTAATGTTGATTACAAGGATCAAAGAGAAAGAATAATTTACATGTTATCAAATTAGTTTATTAGTTTAACAAGTCAATAGGAAGTACAAAGTATTACAGTTAGAAACTAATCAAACCATCCATTGTTTGAACATTAGGATAAGAAAGGGTATAATTTATATATATATCTAGCCTGCTGAAGGAGCATCAGGTGTGAAGCACCTAGGTACACCCTATAACCCACACTAATGGGTAATAGGTGTAAATTAGAAAGCTTGTAACACGTTAAAGCAGGACAAATACTAATTTATCAAATGGGATTAAAGGCCGCCACAATAAAATAACTTATTGGCGGTAATCAAATGTAATGATTAATTAACTATACATTATTTAACTCCAGTCAAATCACAGAGACTTCCAGCTACTGCTGTCAACAATAATTATAAAAAATTAAGCCACACAAATTATAATCTTAAATTAAGTAGCTGCGAGGGAGATAATTATCATGAAATAATTAGCATTATTTAACTCATTGAGAGTAATAGTTAGGCATTATAACGTTATAACCTCCTAGAAGCATAACAATTATTTAACAATCAATATTGACTACCAGGAAAACTCGATGCTACTGATACTATGGCCTGACTCTTCCTAATGAGTACAGTCTGAGCAATCATTAGTATCATTAATCTGTTACCCTACTAACGGGACAATATTACTAACCTAAATAATGATCATTTTTTTACAAACGCTAAAGGTGCCACAAGAGGGCCGTACATAATAGACAAAAACCCGCGGGCCACTACTATGGACAAGTAACACTTCCACAGGTTGCGCACTGCAGACCAGTACACAATTACACACATCAGAGATAAGTGTCAGTTACAGACTCAATTAGGTCGTGAAACGTAGCAATAGGTAACCTGCTATCCTCCATTATTTGATTCTATTCTTTAAGCTAACCGTAGCATGGCCATATAGTCTAAGGAGTTTAATCATGACCCAAATATTTGCGACTAAGCTTAATAGACATAGAAAGGTAGTGCATAAAGCTATAAACTATTCCATATGAGCATAGGGAAACACGTCAGTACTACTGACATTAAACAACTACGTCATAAGGACACTGAACGATAGAGCTCAAGGCTCAACAAAATAAACTATATCCCTCAATACTTATAGTATCTGCTGAAGCTATCTTTGAGGCGAGGAGGTGACACAGACGCCCCAACCATCGCGGTCTTCAGTACGTCTTCCCAGCTGATGCCC
Source organism: Timema monikensis (assembly GCA_902151445.1). NCBI lineage: Eukaryota > Metazoa > Arthropoda > Insecta > Phasmatodea > Timematidae > Timema > Timema monikensis. The sequence goes on from CABFVZ010006348.1 coordinate 2,225, forward strand.
GTGACTATCTTCCAGCAGTTCCTCCGTCAAGTGATTATAATAGAATAGATAGATGTGAACCAATGACAGGCCTTTATATACCAGTGGAACTAATAAAATTGGGCAAGGTCTCCACGTACCGAGTTGCAGAGTTTGCTGGGGCATTTTTGATGAGAATTGCGCGTCTCCCGCTTGTGATGTCACAGTGAGTCTATCTGCCACTCATCATTAGAACTTATTAGATCTGGTAGTAATAATTTTAACCTTTTATAGGGCTTCATTGCTTTTACGTGTTAAAAATTAATTAACACGTTACAAAGCGTGGCAGTGAAAAAAAGAACAGTGTTGAATACAGTGTTCCCAGACCTACAATCAAGGAAGGATAAACTTCCAACAATATTGTTACTGTTAATAATTTTAAATTTTAAAATTATTGAGTAGCTGTGAGATTTTAAACGGAGAAAATGGTGGTAGCGTGGGAGGGAGTTAGGTAAAAAAAAAATCTTTTAATTGAGGCAGAAAATTAAAATTTGTCAGGATTGTAGAAAGATTAATCTAATAACAAATTTAATTTAAGTATTTATTATTTAGAAAGGGATTTGGTGTAGTGGGGGTTCTCAAAATTGAAGGTCCGAAGGTCCCGGGTTCGATTCCCGTGTCCAGGTGTCATTTTTATATTTTCAGGATATGATATCTAAGAGGTGCTATCCTCACTAAAATGCATAGATGATAGCTTCGGCTATCTGATTCATTAATATATGCAATCCCGTACAATTATAATATAATTGTCAATTGGCTGCAATCATGCCAACTACCGAGTCGCAGGTGGCTGCGTTGTCTGATGGCTGTGATCTTATATAATCACATGTTTATAAGCTGACGACTTCCGCACGTCCATCATAGACTCTGCCTTAAAATATGAGTGAAGAATGACCATGGGCACGGGACGAATCCTGGATAGCTCAGTGGTAAGAGCAGTGGCGTACTAAGCCGAAGGTCCCGGGTTCGATTCCCGTGTCCAGGTGTCATTTTTCAATTTTCAGGATATGATATCTAAGAGGTGCTATCCTCACTAAAATGCATAGATGATAGCTTCGGCTATCTGATTCATTATAATTTGTTTTGTTTACAATATTTATTTACACAGAGTAAAAAGTATACTGTGAATATTTACAATATAGGGGGAATAGTGGCCTCGGTACTAAATAAAGATTGTTTCAATTTAAAATAAAATAAAATTGATATATATACAGTTTATTATATATATATTTGAATAGATTTAAAATAAAAATTTATACAATCAGTTATTATACTTGACTAGAAATAAAATAAATCTATATATAAACAATTTATTAGATTTAAAATAAAAATATATACAATCAATTTATTATAATTAAAATATATATACAAACAACTAATTGACTAGAAAACAATCAGTTAGGCGGAGGATTGTACTGGCAAATAAAAAATATAAAAAAAGTAATCCTGGTGCATAAAATAAAATAAAAAATGCTTGTTTTCATGCAGAAAAAAATATGAAAAAAATCTCAAAACTTTGAAAAATGGTATGTCAGTGGAAATGTCTAGAGTGAAAGAAAAAAAGATGATTATTCAGCCCGTCTAAATGATCACCTTTTAGTCGTGACGAGTGCGTTTACAAGGACTCTGATACCCATATGGCAACGTATTAAAATCATCGGTTATCCGGCGTTTGGTGTACACGGGCCGGTAGAATTTATTCTGTGAAACGGTACATACAGTCGCAAGACCTTTTCTTACAATTTTGTGCGGTATCTGTATGTATCTTTCCGCAGCCTGTTCGGTGATCATCGCTTTCAAAACTTCAAAATTAACATCGTTTCGGTTGCCATAGTTTATGGTGATCCCGCGAACCTTGCACACCGTTTTTGTTTTGGCAGGATTGCCACCAACACAAACTCGGTAAGCGTAATTTTTGGGACTGCCAGATACAAAGGCGCTAATGTAGCTTCCCAGACCGTAATCCTGAAGTTGATCAGTGAGGTCACCTAAAAAGTCTCCGGTCGGCGGACTCCAATCGCCAGGGCGTTCGGTGAATATAACGCTATCTCTATCATGATACAAAACGCGGTCACCCAATTGTACAAGGATGCTGTATAAGTGCAACCTAGCCATAGCAGTCGTGTAGCACGCCACCGCTACACTCGTGTTAGGGTTAGGGCGCAGCGCGTCACTAGCATCCTTGTAATTGAGGAACATTCCCTCATCATTTACATCAATGACACTGTCCACGGTGATGTACGGATCCGTCAGGTACTTGTGGATGACCTGATAGTCGTTGACAACGGCTACGTGTGGTAATTCGGGTCTTTGCCCAAACTTTCTCCATAGTGAATATAAAAAAAGTTTAGCCAAAATGCGGAGACCAAGGTTTTTTTACAAACAGAGCCGAAATCTAGTTTTACCACTTCCCTTATAATTTTTAATGTAAGCTAACTTTTCCTCCTATGAGGTACACCACTCTGGCCTTCCGCTGGCTTCTTGTTTAATTTAAAAAAAAGTATCAATGTACCCGTGAAACAGGCCGCCAGAACGCGTCTGACGGTCATACACAGATACATTGTACTCCCAGACTTCGTGCACTGCTTCAACGATGTAGCCTTTCTCAACGGCTTTCCAGATCTCGTCAATCACCCAGACGCCTGTCAACCAGCGATTTTTTTTGTCGTTGTGCTGACACGCGCCTTGGTTTTTCTCCTCCACATATTTCCTGCACAAGATGAACATTAATTTGTCGTGCATCCGTGTAGGCAATACGGAAGGAATAAATCCCGCGGAGGCGTCACTGTAACTTTGGGTATGCCTTCTACTTGATCTATAGACGGACAATTTGGTTCCAAGTGAATTTTGGGGTGGCCGACGGGGTATTTTTTACTTGCAAACGTATGGATACAACGAACACACATCCAAGTACTTGATCTTCTCTCCACAAGAAAGGTCTGCTTCGTGGAAGAGCTTGATACAATTTGTACGCCCGCCAAAAATACATCCCTGGGACTGAGAGGTTCCTTGGTATATACCTCGTGCCGGAGTACAAATTGCTGCAAGTCCTTGTCTGTGCGTTTCATCGCATTAAACATACACTCCCACATCTCTACGACCATGTAGCCGGCATTCTTAAACTTTTCCAAACAAGCCATTGTCGCTTCATATCACTTCTCCATGGTCTCGTGTGGACTATTTTTAACGTGGGTGGTCCTATCAGGGTAACAGAGAGGGCACCCGTGCCAATAATAGCCCCAGAACTGGAAGACAGTGGTGGTATCTCCAGCTTTAACAATACCGTCTACACGTCGCCATAACACATATTCCTCACGGCCGTTACCCGCATGAAGAATAGAGACACCGCGTTGATGGGCCTCCTAGCAGAGCCATTGTACAGCGACGTGCGACTGTTGGTCTGCGCACCGATAGCCATCGTTAGGGATAATACCGATAGTATTCTCCTTAAGATGACTTCGGCGGTACACCAACATGGCCGCTCCAGCTATCGTACATGCCTCTCTGAAAGGATCCACCTTTGCTTTCTCCATGAGCATGTCTCTAAACTTCAGGCAGGCCTTTCTCAGGATCTCTACATCTTTCACACAATACAGTTCCAACTCGCGTTTAAAATCAAAGACATAATTTTCTTTGACCAACGCGTCATACCACTAGCTCAAAGTGCTCCTTTCCCTCAACTGACATCTCGCCCATGCCGTAGTCCTCCTTTGGCGGCAAGGGACCACTATACCCTGCGTTTTCTTTTTTATTGAAAAAATGGGGCAAATGTCCCTTGGCCAAAGACTCTTCTAAGCCGAAAGTTTTGGGCAATTTGGACAGCGATATCGGGAGATAGTTCAGTGAGTCAATAAAGTGGAGAGGGCCGTAAAGCATGGACATGGTTTTCTCACCGTTCATTATAAGTTCTGGAGTCCATTTTTTTTACCTCCATCATGTATCTTAAAATAAAATTACCATCATAGGATTTAGCGTTATAGGCCGAGGAGGGTGATATCCTTAAATTTTGATGTTTTATATTGTTCTAAAAATTAAAAAATTGGGTCATCTTGGTATCACCCTTGAATTTGCGAGTCCTATCGCCCCCACAGTCGGTGCAATGATAGTCATTTACATCTATATGAACGCTGGCCCTGCAACACGCCTGCATGACACATATGTTAGGTTCGTGCAAGTACGTGCCGGCCGCACCTTGTAGAAGCGTTTCTTGTCTGCATTCAAAATCATATAATACAAACATGAAATTACCCTTTTCCAGTGACGGCTTGGATGGGGCCTGCTTCATATAACAGAAATGACCAAAAGGAAGATATGAATTTCATACTCTACAAAAGTCTCATAACACCTAAGTGAAAAATTTGATCTTTCCAAACTGAAAATTTGCCCGCTTACTTCGCAAACCTTTTTGACATCACAGACCGACCTATGACCGCTGATAAAACTGGGTCTTTTATGGTTATCAAAACATGTCTGGTTTGTGAACCAACACCCACAGTCTTAACAGACCACGGATCGGCCTCCGCTACAAACCGCTTTAGCGTAGCACTTTTTGCACGCGGATTCGCACTTGTGTTTGTTTATATAATTGAATGGCACATGGCACACATGGCAAAAGTACGAGCACTTAAATGTGGCTATCAAGGATGTTATGACATCAAAATGGTTTTGCTTGTCGTCGTGAAAATACAAATCAAGGTGCCCCTTAAAGGAATGTCCGGAGGGAGTAGGCCCCCCATATAGGACCTGTCTCCCTCTACGTTCCCTAAACACCGTGAAATTTTATTCGTAGAGGTATGATTGAAATTGTTTCAGTTAAGCGAGCCCACCACCTTTCAAAAGATTCACATGGGCATAATGGTATTGTTCCTCTGCTTTGAGTTTTTGAATAAGACGTCCCTTTTTGATTTGTTTAAAGGTGTTCACATCCATACATCCTGGCTCTCGTTTATTATCACATATAGCTTTGGCGACAACCAATGCATGGGCAAGACAAAGAATGTCGCCGTTTTAATCGTAATGATCCCCTTGTTATTACGGCTATATGTGCTTGCGGGAGAGAGTTTATCACAATAACTTCCACTCCCGCGAGGCTCCTTAAAGTGGCAGAGTTTAACGTACAATGGTGCTGTACTAAAAAAAAAGTATTACACTGCAACACGCGACTTACGTTATCAAGCACTGCTCTAGCGTTTAGCTGGTCTGCTCGCCTAAATGAGACATACACAGGGCTTAACGTTGAGTCAGTGCTACTCAAAAGCAAGCTTACGTGGTCATCGGCGCTAACGCCATGGTCCTGCAACCGATGGAGCAAATTAGTAATTTGTTCTTCAAGCCAGCTTATTATGTCACGATCGCTTGCTGGTGCACCAAGATGTACGGTAATTTCTCTACCAGTATATAGGAAACGCCTCAATTTTTTAATCCTCTCTTCCACGATACGAAGAGGGACGCCATTTTGCAATGCACCACCTACCTGATTTACCGGGCCACTAATTCCCTGTTGCGTGGCCGAAGAGGGCCCTGCTATTGCCAGCTCCATGGGCCCCATCTCCCTCGCCGCCGCCGGGTCTAGAACACCCTCACCCAGGCGTAGAGACAGGGGTGAAGATGTTACAATAGGTGGGGGCACCGGGGCTAGAACCCCGTCTCCCTGGCGCTGGGGCTTCGTTGGGCTGGAGGGGCCCCATACCTGACGGTGTTGTTGTTGTTGTCGTCTCTCCATTTCCGGCCTCCATTTCAACTATAATACATGTCAAAGTAAGAATTGTCACAAACATAATTGATTTAGCTGAAACCCACAGAGGCAGCTTTTGCGTGGAGGAAGAGTGAAAAAACAGGCTTATTTTACCCTGGTAAGATTTGAAACTCGAGCTCATCTCTTTAATATATTTGGTATTAATATAATATTATTAAATATTTCTCTAAACAGAATTGCCTTAGCTGAAACCTGCAGAGTCAGCATTTGTGTGGAGGGAGAGTTAAAAAAACACGCTTATTTTACCCTGGTAATATTTGAACCTCAAACTTATCTCTTTAATACTTTTATTATTAATATAATATGTCACATAATTGCTTTAGCTGAAACCCACAGAGTAAGCATTTGTGTGAAGGGAGAGTGAAAAAAAACACACCCTGGTAAGATTTGAACCTCTAACTTATCTCTTTAATACTCTTGTTATTAATATAATATGTCACATAATTGCTTTAGCTGAAACCCACAGAGTCAGCATTTGTGTGGAGGGAGAGTGAAAAAAGACACGCCTATTTTACCCTGGTAAGATTTGAACCTCAAACTCATCTCTTTAATACTTTTATTATTAAAATAATATGTCACATAATTGCTTTATATGAAACCGGCATTCACAAAGTGTGTTCACTATAATAAAAATCATCGTGCCATTGTGATATAGGCAACCCTAAATGAAATTTATTTCTGTAATTAAAACAAGTCATTTTATCAACAGCGCTTACGTCTTAAAATACTTTACGGCTGAATATGTTCAACTACGTACATCATTAATTAATGTGACGATTTATTGCACAAAGAGCCTCAGATTTTATTTTCGACCTGGGAAAATATATGTTTGATCAGTTTAGGGTATTCTTTTCTCGTAATGAATTGAGCGTTGTTGTTTATTTTGAAGCCTGCATAATGAGGGGATAGTCAACCCGCCGTACTCAACACAAACTATGTTTACATACACTCCCAGGGGGTAGCAACCATCAAGAAACCCGGCTGTCGTCAGGTCTAAACTGTATGCTAGCGCTATCTGTTATAATTTCTACAAGTTACATACAGCACTCCTGTAAAATTGCCGCAAAACATGTCTCAAAACACGTAGGTAAAGCATTTTTTTTCTCATTGAATATTATATTTTAGAGCCGTTACTTTTTTCCAAAGCTTGGTTAGATTTTATGTGTATAACTTAAAGATTGGGCCACATGTCTGAATTAAAAAAAGTACGCGCTATCTTCGCTAGAAAAGTTTGTGAGTGTATGTCGGGTCCAAAAAAGTATAAACTCACATTTTCAGCCCCTGTTTGGATTCGAACCAGTGTCCCTTTGTCTCTTTAAATTTGGTAATATTCCAGCTGATTTGTTTACATCCCCCTGAAAGTGTACAGACTTTTGGTGAAACGTGAATTTAAAGTGGCGATTATAATTTTCTGCCGTTGTACAGGAAATGAACCCTTGTCCAGACACTAAAGTAATGTTTGAATATTGGCAATTATAATTTTCTGTCTTGAACCCAGGACCATGAACAGAATACCAGTCAGGGGCAGTTATTTTAAAAACTAAACCAGTATTTTCGCTTATGCCCCTGGAATTGAACCAGGGACTTCCCCAATGGCTCCACAGGATTTTTAAGTGTATAAATCTCCCAGCTGCCAAAGGGATCAGGCTATCGACGATATAACGGTGTTTGTGCCAGAGAGAGAGAGAGCTTACACACACACAGGCTATTTTCAAACTAGTGGCACGCTACGTGTAGATGCTACTTACATAGCAGGCGGTCAAGGGTGTCCAAATCTGCCCAAACAGTGGAGGGGTTATTTCCTCCAACGTAGAGAGGTGCAGGCGTCAGGATGTCTGGGGGTGATGCGAGGACCACCTGGAACGGCAGGGGGGCTGCGACGCTGACGTCATGCATAGCTCGTCGCTGCGCCTCCTGTGGAGTAGATGACAACACCCACAGAAACCCCGCATCCAAACCGAATGGATCCCAATAGTCTGAAATTAAATATTAAATAAATACATATTAATTAGCATTTACGGGGGGAAAAAGCACCGACAAGTCTCTAAAATATTGTAAGCTGTTTAGTTGCCCATAGTCGCCATCTGCAAAACAAATCCCATTTTCGTTAAAGTTTGCCAACTGGTCTATACTGTCGGAACCCACCGGTTGTACACCTTCAACAGCTGTTGGGGGCTCTTCAACTAACAAAAAAAAGAACACCATTGTACGCCCCAGCTGTATTAAGCAACAAAAAATCCCATTAAAATATACAAACGTTTGAAAAAACATACCTAAATTTAAAAAATTTTCTAGCGACTCGAAACTCATTTTTGATGTTCGTCGGCGTCAATCACAAATTTAATGAACGGGTTCTATTTATACCCTCTTCAAAGAGCCTGCCGCCTGTAATGACCTAAATACTGTAATGTGTCTCTGCGCATGCGCTATAAAAACCTGTCCATAAAACCAGCTGTAAATCCCGTTAACTCGTTAGACTGCTCCGACCTATCGACGGTGCTGGACGCGTCTCTTGGCGCTCCGTTCAGACAACTTCAAATGATAGTGCACAAGGGGGTCACGCACAGAACGAACAAGCACGGTGGTGCAAACGGGCGTCGCTCAAACCTACCCTCCCTCAGTGCATCTGAAGGTAAATTTTTTCTCACTCTAGCAAATGTTGAGTGCATTGAGGTGTGGGCTTAAACTTTCATAGGGATATATTTCGTCATAATATAGTTGTGAACAAGGCTATTCCTATTAAAATTGGACTATACAGGAACACCCCCTTTGTCCACGTGGGTGAGATTTGAACCCGGAACTTTCAGCTACGAGCGATGCTAAACTGAATACGAATGGATAGCAAACGCGGGTACCACAGGGACTTTTTTCTCACTCTCGCAAATGTTGGGTGCATTAAGGCTGTCCTCTTAAAGGTACTCAAACATTATTTTCTTTGAATCACGTCTTACTAACCATCTAGCCTATCCGCATTAATTAAGTACACCAATAATATAAGAATATGGAAGAAAAATTATTAAATGAATCAACATTATGTTTGATGGTTACTTTTCTATCTTTAAGATAAGGCTATTCCTATTAAAATTGGCCTATACAGGTACACTTTACCGTTGAATGAATAGCAAATGATGGTGCAAAAGTGCTCGCACACAGAATGAACAAGTACGGTGGTGCAAACGGGCGTCGTTCAAACCTACCCTCCCTCAGTGCATCTGAAGATACATTTTTCTCACTCTCGCAAATGTTTGGTGCATTGAGGTGTGGGCTTAAACTTTCATAGGGATATATTTCGTCATAATATAGTTGCGAACATTAAATTCAATATAAGAGCTATATATTATTATTCCACCAAAATATAGTTGCGAACATTAAATTATTTTTTCTCTTATAATCGGCCTGAAGAATAAAACGGATGTTTTCACTTTAAACGTGTGTAGCAGAACACGACTTACAAACTATAAATATTTCAATATCTATAAATTTATATATTTTATATGTTTCTACGTGTATACTGGTAAATATTCTTTAAAATTACTAGGGTGCTTTTCTACTCTCCCTCCGCGCAAATGCCGGATGGATGTTTTCACTTTAAACGCGGGTAGCAGCACACGACTTACAAACTATAAATATTTCAATATCTATAAATTATATATTTTATATGTTTCTACGTGTATACTGGTTTACACCGTATAAATATGTGAGAATAGATATGGTAACTTTTCTATGTTTAAGATAAGGCTATTCCTATTAAAATTGGACTATACAGGAACACATAACTATTTTTTGAGGTGGGCGTTAGTGGTTCGAGGATGATTTTCCACTCTCCCTCCGGTACTAACAAGTTGGATGTGTTTGCGAGAGCTGTCATAGATTTGGGCGGTGGAGCCTCCCTCCAAGTACCAACAAGTTGGATGTGTGTGTGTGTGAGAGAGAGCTGTCATAGAGTTGGGCCCCCGACTAAAACATGTCCACTTTCATGGGATGTAAAAGCGAAACTGCCGATTAACGGGAGGTTGTCGAGCTGTCTTGCTGAGACCATGTGCCTATTTTGAGAAACGCAATGACTCCTCAAGGTGAGTGGAGGTTATTGCTCGGTTCGTCACCCCCAGAAGGTAATGACTGGGGGAGGGGAGGGAGAAACCCAGGATGAACAACCCCGGCTCTGGGGGG
>CABFVZ010006349.1:0-10211 GCA_902151445.1 Timema monikensis
AATACATTTAATTGATGTATCACACACCAGATGTAAATGGCTGTTAACAAGTGATTAAAGAACTAGCAACGAGTTTTCCTCTTTACCTTGATATGAGATGTTTCGTAGTTTTCTTTATTCACATTCTTTTTTGGATTGATAAGGTGTGGTTGAAGTTTAACATGGTAAAAGAGTATAAGCTTCGACAGAATAGAGAGGTAGTTCTAAAAAATTACAGACCATTGTATTTTAAGCCGTATGGCATTACAGCGATAGATACTTTTTCGCTGACCGAGTCGGCCGCTATTTCTAGACTACTAAGCCAAGCGGATCGGACTATTCTTAGACTAAATATTATTATTATTATTATTATTATTATCACCGCGTCTGACTACCCGTTCGGGTTATACGCACTTACGCTAATCTGTAATGGTAGGGTGATCATGAGATGAAATAGAGGACCTACAGTTTAACGTGGTATCTGAACCAAGGTGGAGGCCTGGCATTCCCCACATTCACAACATGTCTTGTCAGAGGTGAAGGAAGGGTTTGGTAATCAGTAGATTAAATAGATAAATATATAGGTAACCCCTTGTAAGTAGCCCATTCCTGCACAAATAATACCTAACTTATGTAGGCCATATAACTCGAACAAGACGTAGCGTAGTGATGTGGTTTTATGTAATCTTCATTAGAAGACAGTGGAATTGAGACAAATAATATTGTTCTAATACACTTAGAAAAAATCAACAAGATTGAAAAATAATAATTTGAAAATTAACAAATTATTAAACTGATCCCAATTTTATTGTTGTCAAATTAAATTCCAAAATGAATTCCGCCTATAATATTGGTTTCTTAAATTTACAAATATTTCAAATGTGGAGAAGTAGTAATGTGTTATGTTGATAAGATTTTTCTCTACAAAATATATATTCTAAAATTTGAATACTATTTAAATAAATACACGTAGTAAGTCAACGTTTGATCGACTTTTAGATCTTTATTTTAGCTACTTACTAGTAAATTAGGATTCTGCGAGAAAGAAACTTTTGGAAAATACAAATGTATTTTATTGCAACCAACAGTGATGAATTTTACTTTAGTAATGTTATTATCTTATAGGTCAATATACTAATATCCATCAATATCAATATACTAACTACCCAAGTTGAGAGATTAGTATAATATAGCTTGACGTATGAATACACACTATAGATTTGTTTCAGTAATTTTGGTAACTGAAAAAATAAGTATATTTCTTTATAAATAAGACAGTAGTCCTGTGCAACCTCTCAAATGAAAATAATACATTTTTTTAACCGAAGAAACTGAGCTTAAATACTATTCATTATCGGTAAGTTGTAGAGCTTATCAAGTCTTCTGCACAGCAAGGCAAGTTAAGTCGATTGAAAGCATATGACTATTACAAAAAAGTTTTCTTAAGACTTATATAAAATGGGTTTAGGCAAACAGTGGTATGAGAGAGAAGCTTTATGTTTATGGAGAAGAAGAAGAAGAAGAAGAGGGGATCATAAGGAGCTAGTATATAAAGAGTCTAAAATAGTTAAATATTATTGGCTAGGACGTTATTGGAAGCTCCAAGGTCACACGAGCCAGGGTAAAGGTAGATTTAAAAATCTCTGTGAAGTAAGTAAAACAAGAATATTTTCATGCGATATTTGTAAACTTTATAAATTTCTCCATGTTTTCATGCCACTAAATTAGAGAGCATTTGTGGGGGAAGGAAAAGTGGTACACAATTTGTGGGAAAAATACCTCGATAAGCCTAGCCTGGATTAAAACCTTGATCTCCCTGTCAATAGTGAACCAGACCAGATGAGTTTGAAACCTTTGTCAGCATGCCCACTGGTGTGAAGCCTTTATTGTTCGATTGCCAGTGTACGATTTTAACATATGAGGTTTCGATAAAAAGTTTCCACACAGGACTAAACTAGTTTTCAATTTGTTATTTCGATTTATACACGAGATTTACTATCAACATAATATGTCGGACACGATCGAAATAAATCTACAGTTTGATTTAGTTAACTAAGAACATTTTTTTGACAGCTATAAAAGTTTTTAAAAACAATGTCCATATATTTATACGCAAGGTTTTATGATCTATTTTTTTATTTATTTTTATTTATTCGGGCTATACACTTAAGTACTAATTACAAAAATGGATTAGGAATTGGGAAGGTTGAATTTAGAGGAAGTGAACCCAAATTTGCGNGTTGGAAAACTATTTATTAAAATCACTCCCAGTTCACCCGACCGAGATTCAAACCTTGAGCTCTCCGTCCTCGGCAGTCTAGCTCTACGCAATTAGCGTGTTAGCCAACTATGTCAAAGAGGTGGGTTTTTAAGATCTTAAACTACCACTTTTCGTAGATATTATAAAAACGATAAAACTGTTCCAATAATAGAGTAGATTTTATTAATGTTGACTGAAAAATATAATATTAAAAAAATTAAGTTTCTTCATACTAGAAAGAAACCCTCAAATCCCGATTCAAACGAGATCTAATTCAATACCACGATGAAATACTTTGGCATCTTTTCAAAACTCGTTGTTTATTAGGTCAGTGAAGGTGGAAGTAAATATTCATTTAATCTTGAATTAGCTTTCAACACTCACATGAATGTACACTAATCTGCGCACAGATTATAAACACGCACCGAAATCATCAATTCTCTTGACGACAGCAGGTTCTAATCATTCCCTGACGTGGATTAAAACTAATAAATACAGTAGACTAACAAGACGTGTGGCAAATTTTCTATCTTCATCCTTACCCACAGCGTTGAATACAACTTCTAAAGCGCTAAACTCGAGTTACACTTGATTGACTTTAACGGTGATGGTTGAGTTCGAGGCTCTGCTGTTGTTATTATTATTATTATTATTATTATTATTATTATTATTATTATTATTAGCACCACGTCTTACTACCCGTTCGGGTTATACGCACTTACGCTAATGTGTAATGGTAGGGTGATTGTGAGATGAAATGAAGGACCTACAGTTTAACGTGGAATCCGAACCACGGTGGAGACCTGGCATTCCCCACATTCACAAGAATTCTTGTCAGAGGTGAAGGAACTCTGCTGCTGTTCACATGATTGATTACTGAATACGGGTGTAGACCTACCGTCTCTTCAACTACCCTCCTTCTCGCTACACTTATAGATTAGCTCTCATCCCAATAAAAGTAGTAATTTTCAAGATTTAAAAGATCGAGAAAATCGCCAACAGGTTGATTTAATTATCTATTAATGATTAAATTGCCCACGTGTTGATTTAGTTATTTATAAATAATAATTAATTTTAACTAATATATAATAGCATAAAACGTGACTAAAATATGTTTACGAAGTTATGATCTTCTATCCGCTCACCCATTAACATTTTAAAACTTTTATCTCCTACTTTTTAATATTTGAACACAAAATTAGTATTATAAGTTTAGTTAAACATTATAATTTTTTAAACAAAACTATACGGCCATCTTTCTATAATTTTACATATTACATTTTTTTAATTTATTAAAAAAGCTTCACTTTAATAAAAAATAAATATTTGGAATTTCTGATTCTCACTTTTGCACAGCCTTTAGAACCATGGCCGCTTCTTTGGTCATGTGGCGTCACTCTTACGTTAGACTGGATTATGACGTGGATATCGGGGTTCAAATCCCGGTCACGTTTACTGAGGGTGTTTTTACTAAATAGTTCCCCCCCTCTTTTTCCACACAAATGTGGTCACATTTACTCTTGAATTCTACCTCCCTCATACCTACTCCACTAGCGTAGTTAGTGCATATGCACAAAACCCAAAAGCACTGATGGGTACGTGGACAAAATATAAAGCTCATCTAGAATGGCACGCCACTAACGGGGCGGTCGGAAATCAAATTCTGGTCGGGCACACAAAGGATGGCTTTCCATGAATGATTTAACACAGTCTCTCTCTGATAAAATGTGGATACAGTTGCTCTTAATTTTAAATATGCGGTGTGTTTGGGTGCAACAAAGCACTTATACAGTTTCAAAAAAAAACCTCCTGAAACGTGCATTTAATTGTGGAAAAGTACCCCAAACCTTTGAAGAAATGTGTTGTTAATTTTTTGTAAGATTTTTTGAATTTTGTTGACCAGCTTTGTGAGTAAAATTAGTCCTTGACATTTTATGATACTTTTATAAAGTTACCTTTTATCATCCGGATACCTTATTGTAGCATACGTCTGCATTGTTTGTAGGCCTTTGCTTTGGGGGTATTAACAACTTTCAATTTCTTCACCGTTGTTTTCTTCTAAGAAGTGGAACAATCCAAAATATCCCAATTTTCTGAAGCCATTTAAGGCCAATTCATATTATTAGCCAGATCGTGGTTCGATCACGGTTCGGTCACGGCCAAGAAATATTACCCTGTAGTCACATTGCACGGTCAAACCACGCTCAAAGAACAGTCTGCGGTCACTCTGTAACAACGCGGACAGAAATTTTCTTAGAATTAAAAAAAATGTCATCCATTGATCTAACCACGATGGCAATTACTTTGGACGAGGAAGAAACCTAATTGCCAAAAATAATAATAACAATAAGTGTAAACCTATCTGGTTGCATCAAATGTTAATGAAAAGGAAAACAGAGAGGGAGTTTCCTACTTTGTATAAGTGTCTTAACAAGTGCGAACAGAACACATGACTAACGACAGATTTCTCCACGTCAAACCACTTGTATTTTGATCGGAACCAGACCCCGCTCCGACTGTCTGTTGTTCACACTGGCTGCGCTGATTAAATAAAGAGGTCAAAAGAACGGGCCGCTAGTTGACAGAGATTGCTAATGTGAATATGTTGGTAAAAACTAAATGTAAGAATATTTGACCGGATCATGATATGACCGATAATGTGAAATGGCCTTTACACAAATGTTATAAAGAAGTGGCGGCAAAGTAATCAATCAAATGTTATATATAAAATGCAGCTCACATGCAGCCTGCAAATTACAAATTGCCTAAGAAGGCAACGCAAGAAAAGGCCAGTGTTTTTCCAGTTTTTATAGCAACACTTTTTTTTTAACAAAATAAAATAAACTATTGCTTCAGTAGAAACATTGAGTTTAATTTTCTTAACATGGTGATACCAACAGTTTTTGAATATGTCATGAGTAGACTGCGGATTTATACATGGGCTAAAATTTCGTAGAATATGCATGCGAATATGCACTTAAAACTGATAAATTTGAAAAAAAAAGGGGGAAATATGCACAGTAAAATAATAAAAATTACAGTTAAAATTACATTACAATTTATTAAACCATATTCTACAACAGCTTACTGATTGTTCTTCTAATTACAATATAGAACTAGATATGTCTCAAGATTTTCAGGAGGGGCACATATTTTTAGAAAATTTATCTTCCTCTTTCGCTTTAATGTCAAAAGTTATTTGGAGTTTACTCAAACTTTGGTTTAGAGTGGGAGTAGCTGTTTGCGTGAGTTGAACAATTTGGAATCTATTCTCCCTTTTACCTAGAAAACAATATATGTTACTTGTACTCTTACTATTTAGGCCAAGGAGTCAAAATGTTACACAATATCAGTACCAAATTATTTCAAGTAATTGAATGTACTGTATTTTCTTGCATAAATACTGATTTGTATATTTACATTATTTTGTTGGCCATGTTAATTTAGCAGGTAGCAACACAATTATTCATATTACAATGAGAGCTGCATGAAATTTAACCATGGAAAAGGTTGATTACAGCCATCCCATGAGTAAATACGTGTAGCGTGTTTCTGAAGCAAGAATACCGATATAAAGCTTACCTGTTTTGAAAAACTTGGCAAAATATTTTTTTACTGTCAGTCGTGAGTGTACCTGACAAATGCATTGTATTAAATAGAGAGAAAAACGAATTTATAAAAACTAGTAACATAATCTATTAACACGCACAATAAAAAAGTTTAAAACGAATAAAACACTTACTCCTGAACTTAAGGTGGGGTTCTAGTGAGCGCGAGTTTAGTGCATTAATTTTGCAGTTTTTATAGTACAAATATTTTTTTGCCAGAATAAATAAAATATTTATTCTATAGAATCATAGAGTTTAGTTTTCTGCACATGCTAATCTCAACAGTTGTTGAATATCTGTCATGAGCATGGCAGCATTTGGTGACAAACTTTTTAAATAATGAGAAAAGTTTGTCACCAAATGCCGCCATGCTCATGAGAGATATTCAACAACTGTTGAGATTATCATGTGCAGAAAACAAAATTCTATGTTTATATAGAAGAAATATTTGATTTATTTTGGCCAAAATATGTTTTTGCTATAAAAACTGCAAAAATACTGCCCTAAACTCACTCTCACTAGCACCCCACCTTAATAGACGGCCAAAGCTCTACAATTAGGGGGAACTGGGGAAGTGAGATGTATGATGTGGCTTCGGGAAGGGGGGGGGAGTACGTATGGGGCTTGCCCGAATTGCGCCAATCCACCTAGTTTGGACTGCGCCAACTGTGAACACAAACAAATAATAATGCTATGGTGCGTGGTAAGGACACAAGTAAAAAAATACTATTTAATCAACTATATTTAAATATATAAAACAAAATCAAACATTATAACTTCACAGTTAAACTTCCATTTTAAAAACGTTGTCAATAATAGATAAATGAAAGCTAAATTATAATATAATAATAACAAAAATAAAATTAAAAAAGTCAAACATAAAAAAACAAGACATACAAAGGATTTTCGGAGGGGCACACACTTCACAGAGCTTAATATATCTATTAACAAAATCGTTAAAATAATTTCAAAATATATATTGCATTTTTGAAAACTAGTTATCAGTAAACTACCCTTAAAAGGACTTTGCCCTAAAAACTAAATATACAGTATTAATTGCCATCTTATATGCACCCAAGATGTATTTTATAATCATATTTCCATCATCAAGGGTGAATATTTTGGCCTTACAGTCCTTTTTAGTGCATCTCCACCTCTCTTCCCTCCTCAAATTCAATTGATTCACCTGTCGATATGTACAACTACTATAGACAATCAAATCTTTCTCTCTTTCACTTTAAATCCTCTCCATACAATAATTATCGCTAATCTCACAGTTCACACAAAACCCGAACAATAATAAAACAATTACACATCTGGACAGTTACATGTATTTAGCACCGCGTTTTACTAACCGTTCGGGTTATACGCTTTAAGTAATAATTACGCTAATGGATTAGGAATTCGGAAGGTTGAATTATAGGAAGTGAACCCGCATTTGCGTGGAGGAATAGTGGAAAACCATTTAGGAAAAACCACCCCCAGTTCACCCGACCGAGATTCGAACCTCGATCTCCCCATCCTCAGCAGTATAGCTTAACATGACTAGCGCGTTAGCCAACTACGCCACCGAGGCGGGTATGTATGTATGTATGTATGTATGTATGAATGTATGAATGTATGTATGTATGTATGTATGTATGTATGTATGTATGTATGTATGTATGTATGTATGTATGTAAGCATGTATGTATGTATGTATGTATGTATGTGCATGTATGTATGTATGTATGTAAGCATGTATGTATGTATGTATGTAAGCATGTATGTATGTATGTATGTATGTATGTATGTAAGCATGTATGTATGTTTGTATGTATGTATGTATATATATGTATGCATGCATGTATGTATGTATGTATGTATGTATGTATGTATGTATGTATGTATGCATTTATATTTATGTTGGTGTATGTTTATATATATGTGTGTGTGTGTGGGTACTATTAATTATTATTTTATTAAAACACAAATAATCTATGTAATTCTCAAATTATTTCACAATAAAAAAAATGCACTATAATAATGGAAATGAAATAGAGTTTGCCACTCTTAAAAGCTACTAACTCTAGGCTAAACCCATCATATAAATTAAAACCAATATTAATATAGTTTCTAATATAATAATGTATTATTTAGTTACTAAATTGAATCCAAACATATTCGAAAATTAATAATCAGAAACTATCAAATTAAACTACATAGATTTCATAAAAATTATCTGCGACACTTAATTTTTAAGTTCACATTTTATAAAATGATAAAGAAACTTTTTCCAACATCACCATTTTACTAAATTGAATTGAATTTTTTTATAAAAACACACCAAAGTGTTATTAAAACGTGACTTTCTAGAATTACCTTTAACAACAATGATAATGTCTTTGACAATGTAAAGTAAAGAAAACAACTTAAGGTTCATTTAATTATAAAATGGTAATTTTAATCACATTTTCAACCCCCTCCACGGCTTTGAAAACTTTTGAAAATTGGGTGGTAACAAAGCGACAGGTGGTAGACTCCTTTGATAGCACGTGTCACCGACCTTGATTAAGAACAACCTCCAAAACCCGCTTCAAAGGCCGCGTGGTCTAACGCACGACTCGCGCAGTAGACTAGACTTTCTATGACGGAGAGATCAAAGTTCGAATCTCAGCCGGTTGTATTGAGGTTGATTTTCCAAAAATGGTTTTATACTCTCCCTCCACGCAAATGCAGGTGCACTTCCTTTAAATATAACCTCCCTAAGGCCCCGAGTACGATACAAGAGAGGGGGCAAGGCGGTAAACGGTGCAGACTACAATCAAAGCGGTAATTCCCCACATTTCAAAGCGGTACTCTCGTCCAGTTGCCAACGTGGAGTCGAGTTGAATGAAGATCCAGCCTCATTCCACAGATTCCTAGTTATGACAATGCTCATAAAATCGTTGTGCCAATTATTCCAAAAGCATGGCCTCTACTATACCTCTGTAATCAAGTTTTCAATCTCAATGTACGTCAATTTATGTGAGGATCGAAACTTTTTATTTACGTTTTTTGATGTCATTAGCACTTCACCAGTTAACATTTTCACTTGATCAGATGACATTTGTACCTCACCAGCCTCCTTTACTTTCCTTGCAATATTACCTTTTTGAGAACACATAGTTCACTGACAACATCTTGAACTGGACTGAAATCAAAGCGGCATCCAAAAATGTATTGTATCGACTCTGAGGTTAGCGGTATCGCCTTGACGCTCTCGTCCATGAAACGTGGTTCTCCTTATCAAACAGTACAAACAAAAACTCGAGCGGCGCCGCTCTATCGCACTAACACTCGCCACCCGTATAGTAGCCGAGGCCTAATCCCTAAAACCATAAGTGTGTAACCCGAAAGGTTAGTAAGACGCGGTGCTAAAAAATTCCTCTAACAACTCATCAATAAGCCCCGTGTTCAATAGCTGGCAGGGCTGATCAATATATAATTATTGTGAAATCATGTTTGTTCTCTTGGGACAAGTAGTATTTTAACGGTCCTGGCTCTGGTTGTAGTGATTGTCCTAAATTTAACTAAGAAAATTAATTAATAACAAGCCTACTGGCACTTAGGCATATTAAAAAAGATATATAACGTGTGTATTTTTAGTTATTGCGTTTAACATCTTAATTATTAACGGCTTAATCTAAGGGAAGGGTATTAGTAAGCTTATTTAAAGGAAACTAACCCGTATTAGCGTAATAAACCAAGCTTGGAAAATCAACCAAGTTCTAGGTTCACGATCAACTTACCGTTCACTCAACTTTCACGTAGTAGGTGACCTGGCGGTCTAGAGGTAGGGTATCAGACTTCTATGCTGGCGGCCGGGGTTCAATCCTCGGTCCCGGCAAAGATTTATCTGATTACCAAACCCTTCCTTCATCTCTGACAAGATATCTTGTGAATGTGAGGAATGCCAGGCCTCCACCGTGGTTCGGATTCCACGTTAAACTGTAGGTCCATCATTTCATCTCACAATCACCCACCCATTACACATTAGCGTAAGTGCGTATAACTCGAACGGGTAGTAAGACGCGGTGCTAATAATAATAATAATAATAATAATAATAATAACTTTCACGTAACGTAACGTTATGTAGCGTAAAGGCTCTCCACATTTTAAAAATGGAATCCGTCCCTATGCAGTAAGCTTAGTGTTCCCTTAAATTTCACTTAACTGGTTACTGTCGACCAGGTGAGAACTTAAACACTAAGTGAATTATAAGTGAAGGTACCACTTGCTATAGATAGCTAATAATGTTCAAGGGCGCCCGCAGGATCTTTCTCCGGGTGGTGGAGGACAGACTGAGGGCTCTGGGGGGCTGTCCGTACCCCAGTACGGGGGG
>CABFVZ010006351.1:0-19225 GCA_902151445.1 Timema monikensis
GACTATAACAACATGACATGAGGTGAGGAAGATAGAGCTGACAACAAGGAGGAGAGACAGACGGACTATCTAACAATAGAGGACTATAACAACATTACACGAGGAGAGGAAGATAGAGCTAACAACAAGGAGGAGAGACAGAGAGATTGTCTTACACTAGAGGACAGAAACAACATGACACGTGGTGAGGAATATAGAGCTAATAATAAAGACGATGTAGAATTTTATTAGTTTCGTAATAGATTCCTTTCCCGGTCTATAACATTCACTGTAAATATTGCTCTTTCGTTAACAAAATGATTTATTGACGTTTTGTGAACTCTTCTTTGACTTCATTTTTAGATCTAACATGATTTTGGTATTATTATTGTAATTACTATTATGTGTTTTCTTTGTGTATATCTTAAATACCATGAAAAGTATTTATCCTAATTACTATCATCATCTTAATATAGTCAGTTGATTTTATTTGATATGAACTTGTACAAAAATAAAGTAAATACAAATTAATTTATATTTATGACCTTAAAATTAGTTAAACAATATGTTTAAAACAGTATTTATATTGCTTTTAGTAATAAAAATGTGAATTTGTTAGTTGTAAATTTATTGCCCATTTAATAGATATTAATTATAACGAATTTTTATTTTAACGTGAAGATTATCAAATAACTTATTATATGAATTTTACAAGTAAAATTAATTCAAGAATTTTAATAATGCCTAAGGCATCTCTTTAACACAATTTACCCTTTCTTAGAGCTAAGTAATTTACCAATTATTGCTCCGCAACCAGTTTCATCCAGCGTGAAGTATTTTAAAGCACGAATCAGCATTAAAATGGGTAATAGGTAATATATTGGTGAACTTTGATAGGGATTAAACATAATAGTTAATTTAAAAAATCCCAATTTAAAAAAGTGTTCTAAATTAAATCATTTCAGTTTTAAATAAAATTTAATTATACTTTCAAATAATGTGTTTATCTTTTATTAAAATATAGAATAACAAAGAATATTTTCAAATTTTTGGGGACTGATTATTTATATTTTCTAGTTATATTTGTTATGTAAATTAATTCTAAAACACATTAACAAAATTAAAGTTGCATGAATTAACAACAAAGATATAAATTATTATATGTTTCAAAGATGTATTAATTTACTATATAGTATGGAAAATATTTAAAATTTATCTTAAAATATAATATTTATCTTTTAGAGAACGGAATTCTTATAAGAACTAAATCAAAGCTGGCAACACTTTTGGTGAAATTAGTCGCAGCTGAAAGCCAGCAGCTACAGCTGGCAGCCAGAAGCTACACCAGTCTCGCGAAGTTCGCGCCAGCGTAAAATTAATTAAAGTCATTGTTGTAAGTAAATATTGTTCCAAGGATAACAAATGAAGCTACGGCCATCTCACGCTAATGATCGGTACATGGCCATTGCAAAGAGGAAAGAAGGGTAGATAATCTATTTTTAGAAACACTCCAAAACACATAAAGAGTGGATAATAAATCTGGACTATCACTAGGAAAGTGACTCAGCGTTATTGATGTTGTATGTCCACCGGTAACTTTGTATATTTATTACAATCCTCTATGGATGAGTTAAAATGTATTTCATTACTTTCTCTATACACTTTAGAGAAAAAGTATTGTAATTGTTAAAAATAATAATTGTACTCGAAATGCGGATAAATGTTGATGTTTTATGATCCCCTGAAAGTAAAAAAAGTAGTTATCGCAATGGCATTTATCTGTTTTTCTCTCTGTACCTCGGGTTATCATAAGGTCCATCCAAGGTTTTTTTTTGTATTTTAGATATCTAACCCTAAATTTAAGGTTAGTTTACGGAAGGGGAAAAAGAGAAAAAATCGATTTTGTTGTTATTATCTTTAACGTAATTTGATTAAAATTTATATATAGATACTTTTTATTATAATAAATAAGATGGAAGCTCTAATTTTCTCATGAACATGATTTTTAGGGTATTTCATATGTGATAAATTTTAAAAAATGTATCACTTCTTCGCAAATATTTGAGATACTAAATAAATTATCATTGTAAATCTGAAGTAGGCCCACTTTTTAAGGTAAAGTATTTTATTTGAAATGTTTACTTTTAAAAAACACTAATTTCTTAGCTATAAGCAAATATATACATACTTTTTAATTCAGGTCTTTGAAAATTAATTTGATTCTTATGATCTTTGGTGGACAAAGATGTCTCTTTTCTCATTTTTTCTGTAACAGTGTTCCTCCTTGCTCCTAATGCCATAGAGTAAGTAACAGTGTATATTATTTCATTTATGATCTTTGGTGTAGTGTTTCTACAACAATGTATAGAACTATTTTTCGTTTTAAAAATCCTACGAATTTTTTAGTAAATGTCTATTTTTAGATACAAGGGGTAGAAAGAATGTGTGGTGCACTCTAATATTTATTTTTATATAACTATATTGCCTTGAATTGTAAACGGTTATCTTTGGTTATCTTTATAGAAACATATTTATTCATAATTGAAGCAATAAAATGTTTTAATAAAAATAAAACAAGCAAACTAAAATAGTATGGCAGAATAAATAATAATGCTAAACATAGATGCAAGTTAATAATGTATATAATAGTTCAAATAACTTATAAGTCCTTTTCATTGGTTTCATTAAATTATATATGTTGCCAGTAATGGCTACGAATGCCTTAAAGTAATATACTTTTATAGAACAGTATGAAAATGGCTTAGTTATAGCATTAGCGTTAATATAGGAAGAGACTGAAAAAACATAATACTAAAAACAATCTAATGTAACTAGTTCCAGTCAGCTCTGCAAGTTAATACAAACATACATACATACATATATACATACATACATATATACATACATACATACATACATACATACATACATACATACAAACATACATACATACATATATACATACATACATACATACATACATATATACATACATACATACATACATATATACATACATACATGCATACATACATGCATACATACAAACATACATACATACATACATACATACATATATACATACATACATACATATATACATACATACATACATACATACATACATACATACATACATACATACCTAATCATGCCCTTTCCTTACGGGGTAGGCAAGAATATCAGAATATAGCTCAAAAAACCACAACTCCATACTTAATCCATCCTCACTATCTTCCTTGCATACTTCCTCCCTCTCCTTGCATACATCCTTTGCTTCAGCAACATCCATACACTGAGTCATATGTGCTCTTTTATTCTCAAAACGCTTAATGTTTCTCTTTTTCACACATTCCTTTAACACATTTAGCTCCGTTTTACATGGCCTATTCCTTCCTTTTGATCTACACACTCTACCTTCATATATTCATATCGATCCACACTCATCCTCTCAACATTCCCAAAACAACTTGAGGCGCTTCTTTTACAAATATCTATTAGATTTCCTTACAAGCCGCACTCCTTCAGCACATGTTACATGTCCACATGAGTTTTTTCCACCCACATTTCTTAGATATCTCATTCCAACCGCATTCACCTTGCTCTTTTGTTTTCTCCTGACCAAACCACGCTTCATATCCATAAAACAAAGTTGGCAATAGCACACTTTTATATATTGTCACATATGTCTCCTTCGATACTACTTCATTCTTTTCAATAGTGCATCATACAGCCAACTTATTCTCCGAGATGCAGTCACCCGTCCGTCGATTTCACCATCTATCCTTCTATTTTACAGAACAATCCGCCCAGATACACAACATTACTCACTTGTTCTAACAGTTTTACATTTATACTAAGATTACAATCATTTTATGACCCGTTCTTATCAAACACTATCACCTGAATTTTGGAGATATTAATATGAAGATTCATTCTGCCTCTCACCACATTCAAATGGTTTAAAATTAATTCTGAAAGTCTATTTCATTCTAATCCATTTATATGGCATCATCTGCACATAGTGGTCTTCTCATACATTTTACATGTGTACACAAACTGTATTCTTGCAAGCCCTCATCATGTGCTTGTCCATGAATATATTAAACAACCATGGAGACCTAACACAACCTTGTCTAACACCATGTTCAATGTCAAACCACTCACTGAAAACTCAACGGATTACTTCTATCATACACTGCCATGATTGCATTTACTAAACATACATCCCCCTCATGCTTTTTCAGAACATTCCATAACACACTCCTATTCACCCGATTGTACGCTTTCTCCAGATCAACAAATGTACAATAACATTTCCCAATCACCTGTTGCAATGCAAATATCTGGACCATGCAACCTCTACCTGGCATCAAACCACATTGCACTCCCCAAACTTTATATACTTTTTTTTCACGCACTCTCTATATTAGAACGCTCTCAAATCCTTCGCCTGGAATAATCAACATACTAATTGCCCTATAATTCTAGCATTCATTAGGAACATTTCAAAATTCCAGCACACAATGCACATTTTTTAAGAAATAAATAGTATATTTTATTCTAATGAAACAAAAATTCCTAATATTTCTAACATTTCCTGGTGCCTCTTTAATATGAACAAATAAACAAACAAATAATTTTTTTTTTAACTCAAGCAAATAACACTAAAGGCTGTTATTTTAAAAACTCCTAAAATCTCATTTAAATTTAATGTATATAAAGTAAATTTTGTGTTAATAATAATAATAATAATAATAATAATAATAATAATAAATGTTTGGTGGTACCTAAACATGACAATAATATGTTTCCCATACTTTTATTAATGTGAAAACGTAAATTGCTCTAGAACATTGTCATATTTTTGCACGAAACTATGTATTATTATTATTATTATTATTATTATTATGTTTAATACTAAATTACTTATTAAAACATGGATAACAAACGAGCAAGTAAAAATAGATACTGCATAAATGTAGCATAAAACTACTCACACACATGTAAGACACAATAGCCAAAATTCCATTATTCATACCTAAAACTACCTTAGAGAAATTAAGAAAATATCTCCTTACTGAACCCAAATAAATTTCCAAACCATGATAACACTACAATGATGGAAATATGAAAGATAGGACAACATTTAATATATTATTATTACTTTTATTAGAGTTTATAGGCCCATCGACAAGGGAGGTCATTAGGGCCAAACATATAATATAGACAATAATATACATAATAAATACCTAAATAAAAACAGGCACATTTCCCAACAAAATGTAATGCCCAATGATTAGGCCCATCTACAGAGGTGGACGTCATTTAGACCTAAAGGAATACTACCAAACTCTGAGAATATATTAGAATGATATATGGCTATAAAATTGCCATATTATTTAAATAAATTTAATATAACAAACATAAGGAAATATGGATTTAAGAATACAAAATTGGTAGAAATCTTCAAGAACCCTTTTCTAATAAAATTAACAAATACCTAAACAACACATTTTAGCACCATATCTTGACTTTAAAAAAATCCTTTGACACATTTGGTATTGATATATTAACGGGATTATTAAGACTGTTATAGACCATTTCACAAACTGACTTTTCTATGTACAAATTAACACAGACAAAAATGGAAGTATCACAAGGGTTGAAATTAATTTAGGCTTGATTCTATATTTAATTTGCGTCAAGTACAATTACAATACAAGTAAATCATGGACACATCTACCTATACGCAGACTACATTCCAAAATTGACTATTAAAGAGTAACTTCAAATGGCAGAATACAGCCTGCAAGAAGACTTCAACGAGGTACAAAACGAACTCATGATCATCGTCTAGTAATAAAATCCAGGAAAACTAAAAGCATGGATGTATATTATCATAAAATGCACCATACAAGAGTCATTATTAAACATCCCGGTTATAATTGTTTTTACAACTGGACATAAACTTGCTGTGACTAAAAGGAAAAATTGGATGACGAAACATTCAGTCATGCTTACCTTAGACTAATAATCAATAAACATAAATGAGATAGACACCTACAAAAGCTTGAGAAAAAACTAAAATAATGGACATAGGTTTTTATTATCTTAGAATGTACCTGAATATCAAAACGATAGTAATAATATATAGATCATTCAATAGTTCAATCAAAGATATCTTATGGCATAACTATTTAAGGGGGAACTACAGAACTATACAGTACAAATGTTACATTTGCAAGAATAAACCCTGAAAATAATATTGGTCGCCGAAAATGCTGACAAACATATATATTCAACATAAAATTCTACTTCTTAACCAATTTTATTATTGCAGTCCCATTATTATAAGATATTACCATGCTGATAAATATAAATAAATAAACAACCATTAGCATCAAATCCACTCAACATATTATTATAAAAAGTGTATACAATCGGCAAATAATATCAACATAATGGTAAATAGGCACTCAGTTATATCATCCCCAAAATCTAATTTGTTATCACCAACACTCTGAGATATACCTCAAAGAGATGCAGCAAAAAATAAAATAAAATAATTACTCGAAACTTCAAGGGATGTTTCAAACAAATAAGTAACTACTTTTAGGGGAAAAAAATAGGTTAAGCTGTATTATGTTTAATATTTTTTTATTATTTGTTAATTTTAAATATTTAACTACAAGACTTGAAAGTATACCTTTATATACTTCTCGATTGTAACATGAAATAAATTCTGTAATTTTCTTTTAAATCTTAAATGAACATTAAAATCTATTGTGAATGTGGGGAATGCCAGGCCTCCACCGTGGTTCGGATTCCACGTTAAACTGTAGGTCCTTCATTTCATCTCACAATCACCCTACCATTACACATTAGCGTAAGTGCGTATAAACCGAACGGGTAGTAAGACGCGGTGCTAATAATAATAATAATAATAATAATAATTGAAATCTAAAATTTAAAAAATATATATATATATATATATATATATATATTACGTACGTAACAACATATAGACAGTACATATTATATTAAATAATACATTATTGAAATAAGAGCTTTAGGGGTTTTTGCTTGAATAACTTACTATATTGAATTGTTTTTATTTTCTTTGCGCTTTTTCCAGGAACAATAGTGAGGATATATTCTGTATGGATTATTTGAATAATCATTAAACAAAATTATTCGTTTGTGATTAATTACTGGGGATATCACGTGATGAAACTAATTTGGCTTGCCAGAAAACAAAAGAGAATTATTGTGGGAGAGTGCCAGAAATATTAAAATAGCCATACCTCTTTTACATATGGAAATGACTAGGTAATTCTCAAAGCTAGTATTACTAATTTTTATTTCTCATCCTTTTCTCAAACTAAAATAAAATTACATCTTATCAGAAGCCGGAGTTTTTCAAATTACCGCCAAAGTTTAATTTCCATGAAGTAACATTATCATTGTAATAATTGCATCTACATTAATGAAAATTGTATCTCAAACCAAAATAACTAGCCATACCAGTAATTTAAATAAATTATCAGCTAGAATCTAACTAAAATCTACCTTAAAAGAGAAAAACCTATGATAAAAATATATCTCGGAAATTAACCTAAGCAAATTAAGTAGTCTATTATCTCCAGTAGTTATTAGGTAGGATTATTTAAATAATATTCACTTATTATATTGAATGCTAATAGAAAATGGTATCTACTTGTAAAGTATATGTAATCTATTATTAATAAAATGAATAGTTCGATAAATTTACGAAAACTGTATTGTTTGTTATGTTTAAGATATTTTAAAGAGCTTTTCGGTATTTATAAATCTAAATTTATAAGTAGGTTAGTTAATATTATTGTAATATGATTTGTAATGTTTAAGATATTTTAAACAACTTTTAAGCATTTATAATATAAACTAATAGATAGGTTAGGGAATATTATATCTATCTATGACTGTTGTGAATTGAGGAAGATAATCCCACAATTCAGTAGAGGGAATTCTATAAAATTTGTTTTAAAAGAGGGGTGGTTTTAAATAACTCGGGGAGTTAAAATTAATATAAATCCTGGTTGCAACCTCACAACTGCTGCAATAGTGAAGGAAAACATATCAGGAAAGTCCTAAGCACATTTTTTTAAAGCATAGCAAGGAAATTCATTTTGATTCTCATAAGCGTCCCTTATAGACCCATCATGAATACTGCAAATGAATGTATCTAAATATTACTTATCTGGTTTTGAAATACATTAAATACAGTCCAATAATAAACATTTAAAATTTAATATTAATTATTCACTCGGAATTAATCTAAATCGTATTCAAACAACAAAAATATGTATTTTTATTCTTACGTAATTACTATTTGTCGTCATGGAAACGACTCATAATATAATATGTATTTACGTTATTGTTTGGTTTATAAGAGGGTAACTTCCATTGTTTTGTCGACTGAATTTTACTCTCTTCAATTGTTTCTATACAAGAGTCTATGTTCCATAAGATAATTACACTGGCACAATATACTAAAATATTAAATATCACAAAAAGTCTGTATATTTATTTAATATAC
This sequence comes from Timema monikensis, assembly GCA_902151445.1. NCBI lineage: Eukaryota > Metazoa > Arthropoda > Insecta > Phasmatodea > Timematidae > Timema > Timema monikensis. The sequence continues at coordinate 8,561 of CABFVZ010006351.1, forward strand.
TAGTCACTGTTAGTGAGTGTACCTATGTTATCATCCACTTCTATACGTCCTATGGGTGAACTGTCTGTCTAGGGGTAAGGTGTCAGACTTCTGTGTTGGGGGTCCGGGGTTCAATCTTCGGTCCTGGCACAGATTTATCTAATTACCAAACCCTTCCTTCATCTCTGACAAGACGTGTATTAATCACAACTTGTGAATGTGTGGAATACCAGGTCTCCACCGTGGTTCGTATTATAAGTTAAACTGTAGGAATTACTCGACATGGCTCGGGAGAAATATTATAACGTAAAATGGCTAAAAAAGTTTAAAAAGTACAACAAGAGAAAAAAGGAACAAAAAATATTTAGAGATCGTTATTAAAATGGGTAAAAAAAATAAAAAGTATTAAGATGGTAAAAAGGGTTGTAGCTATTATATTCAATCAAAATCAATTTAGCATTTTTTTCGTCAATTAAACCATTTAGCCCATTTATTGCGTTTAAATCTTTTGCCCCACCCCAGTTTTCCTTTTTACCCTTTCAACATTTTAATTCATTATATACCTTTTGCCCTTTCTACTCCGTTAACCATTTCTTTTTCATTAACATATTTACCTTTTTTTTATCATCTATATATTTTTTACCATTTTCGCCTCGTTTTACTTGTAGGCTTCTACACTTTTTTATTTTCTTAATTTAACCTCTATTAGTTTTTTTTATTTTTATTAGATTTACTCTTTGATTTTTTTTCCATTGCTAACTTTTTACCTTTTGTTCTATTGTGACCATTTTAACATTTTTCCAATTTTGGTCTATTTTGACATTTTTGCAATTTCGGCCCTTTTTGATTAGATATACTTTTGACTCTTTTTGTTATTTTTAAATTTTTTTGCCCTAATTACCCGACCTAGTCTCGGAGAAATATTTAAGGTAGAAAGTGTAAACGTCCCACCATACCCTAAACCTTAACTTATGTGAACTGAAGGAAGGGCGTACAGAAATTACATTTGTAATTGTGTTGGAGGCCATCCAAGGGCATGTCCTTGTTCAGGGAATGTCGGTAGACATGATCACTGACTTCGGGACCAACATTATGATTAGCACCGCGTCTTACTACTCGTTCGATCTATATGCACTTACGCTAATGTGTAATGGTAGGGTGATTGTGAGATGAAATGAAGGACCTACAGTTTAACGTGGAATCCGAACCACGGATGGAGGACTGGCATTCCACACATTCACAATTTGTGATTAATACACGTCTTGTCGAAGGTGAAGCAGGTGTTTGACAATCAGATAAATCTGTGCCGGGACCGAGGATTGAACCCCATACCCCAGCACAGAAGTCCGACACCTTACCCCTAGACCACCAGGTTACCCTATAGTATATAATTTGTAATATATACATTCAACCTAATCTATTATGTATAGGTCTATATTTAAATACCATTAAATTGTGTTCAAAGTTTCAGCGTACAGCGCTGGAAGAACAAAGCTGTTCAAGCTTGCGTGTACAACAGGTTGCATAGCAATTAGACGCGCGGCACTGTATATATTGTAATAATGGCAAGCACTTTCTGTGATTTATGACCGTTAATGATGACACTCAGAACGTATTCCCATTTCTAGATGGACTGGTGTGTTGTTCACTATTAACTGTGGTATGTTCTGCTGACATGCTCCAAGATGTCAAGGTGTGTTACTGCTGACCAACAAGTTGAATTTGTAACTGAGGAAGAAACTGATGAAATGCTACATTTGTAGCAACGCGCTATATGGAGGAGAAACTTGGACTCTTAGGAAGCTGGAAAATAAATAAGGATAGATTTGAAATGTAGTGCTGGAGAAAACCTGAGAAGATCAGGAGGACAGACAGGGGGACAAATGAAGCAGTCATAAGAAGAGTGGGTGAGAAGAGAACCATTTTGGATGTGATTCTTCGATACAAACCAAACTCGATCAGACACATCCTTAAGAGGAATTATCTTCTGCACGTCATAGAAGGAAAGGTTGAGGGAAAGATGAGCTTAGGATGGAGGAGAATTCAAATATTGGATGACTTGAGGAAATAAGAAAATTCTGGGAGATTAAGAAAGAAGCAGAGGACAGGGCATATAGGCACTCTAAGTTCACTGACAAATGACTGGATATGTCGTGAGACAGAACACCTAATAATACATAAATATACACACCTTAGCGCCTAGGGCTGCTTACCTGCTGGTGCAAGTTACTTAAACATCCAGAAATATAATTCATTGCATTAATACATAAAACCTAGAAGTATGAAATTGAGCGTTTATTTATAATATATACTCTTGTGAGCCTGACACCCTCGACTCCTTAAACACAACTTCAGTTACACTAAAACCAAGGAAAAAATACTGACCTTTGGCATAGATTTAATCGCTGGAGGGAATATTGGGGTGTGCATCTCGGATTTATTATCTTTACCCTTAAATTATATTGAGTTTGATGGCTAGTGTGATAGGGCACACGAGAAAAATCCACGGTTTTTGCAGTGTTTTTTAATCAAAACTATTTTTTTGCAGAAGAAATTAAATAATTCTCCAATAATTTTCTTCATATGGTGAATCAACATTTCTTAATTATCTTTCAAGTGTTCTCTGAAACTTAGTGGCAATTTTTCCTATTGATTCAAAAGGTTTTTCATCTGCTGCTATTATGTTAATGACAGATATTCTAGAATTGTAGATATCACCATGTGTATAATATTACATTATATGTTTATATTGGAATAATATTTATTGTTTTTTGAATAAAAAAAAGTGTTGGTAAAAAATACAAAAACACTGGCCTTTTCTTTTGTCCCATTCCACCTTACCTTAAGTGTGTGGATAGCTACAAAACTAGAAAATATAAAACAGGTATCTTAGGTAATATACTCAGGGACACTTGAGAATGAGACACCAGCTTTTTTTATAACTTCTATCTAATATAGTCCCAGCCTTACTCTCAATACTGCCAGGGGTATTTCCAAAACCAGGAGAAATAGCAAGGTGAAGCTTGGAATAGGCCTTTCGTGATCAAAAACAAAATGGTGTGCTTCTCTTATTTGTTATTTTAGTTAAATATTATATATGTTAACGGCAATGTGTTCTTTCATTGTCATTATCTGATTGGTGATTATCTTCATATTTTATCAGTAGGGGAAAAAAAGGTTTCTAACGTTTTGATAAAGACAAACCGGGATATTACATTTTTAACTGACTTTACATTTCTGAGAAAGTAGGATAGCATTGGGATGAACCTGAAAGATATAATGTGTAGTGAGGTGGACTGGGTAGAATTAGCTCAAAATACGGGTGCGTATAACCCGAACGGGTAGCAAGACGCGGTGCTAATAATAATAATAATAATAATAATAATAATAACGATCGTAATATAGGGATAGTGTAAGTGCGTCAATGAACTTTTTATTTCAAAATTCCATAGAGAGTGCTATAGTTATAGATATGATTTAGCATTTCATTGTTTTAGACAACCAACTAAAATCTCAGATAGCAATTTCTATTTTCAAAAATCAGTACACGCTCTATTTTGTCCATCACAATTGTGTCTGTGAGCCATCTGATTTTATTTCACTTGCACATTTATTTATGAATTACTCCAGAGAGGAGCCGATGTCTGTAACTCCATCGTGTGGTAGTTTCTAATGATATATGTTCTGTGTTTTGGTTATGTGTATCCACGCTGAATACACACATCTTTATCCTATATTTACCATATTTGTCCTCAGGGGTGCGGTTGAATGCACATTTAACAGATATAATTTTAAAACCTTAAGACACTCTCCACAATGCTTTAAAGACGAAAAATCCTTGAATAAAAATAACTAACCAAATAAGAAATGTACAAAGCTTGTTTGAAGTTTTATTGGAAAAGATTTACTTAAATTATTATTATTATTATTATTATTATTATCACTGCATCCTACTACCCGTTCGGGTTATACGCACTTACGCTAATGCGTAATGGTAGGGTGATTGTGAGATGAAATGGAGGACCTACAGTTTAACGTGGAATCCGAACCACGGTGGAGGCCTGGCATTCCCCACATTCACAAGATGTCTTGTCAGAGGTGGAGGAAGGGTTTGGTAATCAGATAAATCTGTGCCAGGACCGAGGATTGAACTCCGGACCCCAGCATAGAATCCGACACCTTACCCCTAGACCACCAGGTCACCATTTACTTAAGCTTGTACGCTTAATTTAAAGGTATAGTTTAGTTTGAATAATATCGACATCTATAATAATAAAAGGAATAGTCTGTCTGTGTGTGTTTGTTTGTGTGCGATGATAGCCAAATCTACGGCACGCAGCTATCAGAAACTTTTAACTTAGGTGGGCAGAAGGGGGTCCAATTGTACTTCGAAGCCGAATTTTTAAATTTTTAATAGCTTTTTAATCAGGCTATTTTTAACAAATTTTTTAAGAAAGGGTCACGGTCAACGCTGTGCAGGATTGATATTTTAAAATAATACAAAAAAGTTGTGGTTGATAGTGAGTGATAGCTGATTAGCATATATTCTTGGCTATATTATTCCTTTCGCTGTAGCACGTAAAATTGCAATAGAATAAATTGTCTACATTTAATCAAATGTTTTTGAATACAGTATATTTTAGTTTTTATTAGCATCTCTGAAACTTCCAACAAACATATGTGAAGTGGATATAATATTATTAATCTTGGTTGGCAATGAAAAGTTATAACACGTCGAAAACTAAAGAGCAATAAAAAAAGAAAAATTGAAATTTAATAATTAAATTTATACTAAGATACACCCACGTCTTAACTAACGATATAGTTGGTTTTAAAAATACGATCATTCAAATACAAATATTTCTGTCATCAAAATATTGTGAACGCCACACTTTTCACTGTCAGGCCTAACGGAACATCACCGGGAGACAAACTCCAACGCCACGCCTTCAACTTCTACTAGATATCGGTTTAAAAATGACTCCACTACCACATAGAAGATTTATTACAACTTTCTGCAAACCGGCAAATTACGTCATCGCATGTCAGGCCACCACTTCACTGTGGACTTTCAATCCAATCCTATTGATAAATAAAATCTAATATTGAATGGATGAAATTCCTACAGATATAGATAAATGCACAACAATGGGCTGAATTGAACCATAAATATTTGGAGTGTAATATTTTAACATATATGTTGTAGTGCGGACTAAGAAAATAAATCATGTATTTGTTCTTGAAATTATCTTTGAAGGAGTATTAACTGTTGGCTTACTGCATGACATAAATGTTTAGAAGATATATGAATGTTAACTGCATTCGAAACTTCCAGTATTTTTCTAGTGCATTATTTGATAAAGTGATCCAACCCTCTTTTTAGACAAGCGCCATTTAACTATTTTACGCTAACCTCAGACCTTAACGGCCAGCTAGCACACACAGAACGAACCATTTATTCATATGTTTTAATGCCAGGAAAACTTCATTATTCCTCAGATAACCTTCATATAGTCAATCTTAAATCAATAGAACCAGGAAACTAGCGCGTTATTTAACTTCGCCACCGAGGCAGGTCTGAGAGTTGTTGATAATCTCATTGTAGTAAAAACATTATTGATTGAACTTAAAAATGAAAGTCCCAAAATAATATATTATAGACAAGTGTGATATCTGCTGGAAATACACACAAAATTAAATATTTGTTATCTTATAGTAAAGAGAAATACAAAGTAAACTAAATATTCTAGGAAATGCAGTAAATGATTTATTTTCTACTGCTTCGCTAGTCACGTGGACAAAAATGTTATCATATGGTCCATTTTCAGTGATGCATAAAACAGGGTTCTCATATTGGACGAAAATATTGAGGGACGCTTTCCTACATTGTTTCCCAACTTATCTCCTGGCAATAATGTTACATCCTCTTTAACTTGTATCTTCTTAATCACTATCCCACAATAATTATTTAAGACATGTAGCCCAGATGAGTAGCAGAGGTGGATGAAATAGGTAATATTATATTACTTATAAATATTATCCTATAGTTCACTATGAACTATATTATCACCTTCGTGGAAGAACGGAATTTCACCTTTCAGCTGACCCACAACATCCATTATCAATAGGCTTGTCAGCAGTTCCAGGGACTCACAGCAAAACACTTGATTAAATTAATGTTAAAACCTGCCTGGATATAAATAATACATAATTGAAAAAAAACTGCACTGCAATCGCTTATGTGGTTATAAATATATTAGATAACATATTTACAACATCTATACGAAACTTTAACAGGGACTCGAAACCCAAAACCAAAATATATCATGCTACAATTTGCCTGGTTAATATCCTATGGAATGTAAGAAACTACATAGGAATCTGTTTTCTGTTTCAGAGATATACACCAAATATTCAAGCTGGTCCTTCACCGAGACTCACAACACAAAACCTGATTATATCATCTTAAAACATGCCTAAATAAATATTATTAAAAAAACTAGATCCCAATCGGTTAAGTGGTTACAGAGATATATATATATATACACATATCCATCTGACACTTCACCGGGACTTTCACCAAAACACCCGATTACAATTATTACACTGAAAAATGCCTGGATAAATACTCTACAGAATAATTAAAATTACACCACAGTAATCATGTGGTTCCATCAATGTATACAAACAATCAGCTGGCCCTTCACCAGGACTCACAATGAAACATCTTATTATACACAAATAATGTTAAAACCTGCATAGATATTGGTCCAGTATAATATTAAAACCGCACCGCAATCGGTTAAGTGGTTACAGAGATCCTAAGTTACATATTTAAATAAAACCAACCGTATCTTTAACGGAGACTCAAACCCTGACTGTATGTTTGCTAGATCCTATCAAATATAAACAAAGGTACTACAACCGGTTATGAAATTCCATGTATATTTGGTAACAGACACACGTTTTTAAAAACAGTAAATATATTATATATATATTATTAGCACTGCATCTTACTACCCGTTCGGGTTATACGCACTTACGCTAATGTGTAATGGTAGGGTGATTGTGAGATGAAATGGAGGACCTACAGTTTAACGTGGGATCCAAACCACGGTGGAGGCCTGGCATTTTACACATTCACAAGTTGTGATTAATACACATCTTGTCAGAGGTGAAGGAAGGGTTTGAAATATGAAATATGAAATGTGCTGTAGCTGAGGATTGAACCCCGGACTCCCAGCACCGAAGTCTGACTTTTTACTCCTAGACCACCAGGCCACCTTTACAACAGTAAAGAACTTACAATACTTTTTTATTTAAGAATATTTACATTACAAACCTTAAAAAAGCATTGATATAATTTAAAGTGTTTTTAAACTCGTAAACCAAAAACAAAATTTCTGCCTGCCTTTCATTCATTTAAATATCTCCACTCTGATATTATATTAATACTTGAAAATGACATAACCAGTATTATGGTTTGGATTTCCAGAATTGATTTAGTAAAAAAACAGTTATGACATAAACAAACCACAATTAACATTATACATTTAATTTATTAGAAAATGATAATCAAAGTAAATCTTAATAAACAACCATTTTATCAATCAAAATATTTTTTTACTAATCGTTAGATTGTGGATGTTTTGGTAACATTAAATAAACTATAGAAGGCTTTCTATAAATCTTGACTTGGAAGTTTCTAGGCAAATTATTCTTCAGTCATGTGTGGATGTATAGCATACCGCGCGGGCAGAGCCAATAAGTTGCTACCCTACAATTTCGACGGAGTGTACATATTCACTTTCAGTAACCAAATTTGAAAGTTCTCAAGAATAATTTAATTCCCTCTGTGATTCGTGAAGATAAATATAGTTAATATCACTTTATTAAATATTTATATTCAATAAACTGAATAACTTTCAAAGTATCTTATTGCTGGTAGTCTTACACCCTCCACTTCTTTCTTAATGTTAATTGTGAGTAGCCTTAAAGGGTAGTTAGATGTTTAGAGCACACCCAATAAATAAAATGATGCTAAACTTTGGTTTTGTGTCAGATAGGGATGCATAAAACCAAAATCAAATAATTTTAAATTATTTCGAGATGTATAGTATTTTTAAAATAATTGTGTAGTGTACTTGCTGGTTTCATTTGAAAATCACCCATCTATAAAAAAAAATTGACCAATTAATTACACCAACACAACAAATAATTGATTTTTCCCAAAGCAGTTACTTGTGCCCTTTTGGTTTCCCCCATATTTGTTCCCGTGGTCCCGGTTCCCGTTAATGTGCTTAAAGTAAACATTAACTTATCAGGGTAAGGTCCACCCGACAGGACTGGTAAAGCTGCCGGAAGTTTGTCAGGGAAAAAGAAGTAACAAAATGTAACTACCTACATGAAACTCTAGTGCTGGATGACGGTTACTACATTCCCAGGAATATCTGATAGTAAATATATTCAATAAGTCAATATTCCACCATATTCGCTAATAGTTCCATACTCTCTAGACTCCAGAATGTATCCTCAGTTTGTTCATTGTACTACAAATATAGTTTATTACAATATTAAACTTTATTTAAATAAATACATTTAAGAACAATTACAAATTCCCCAATTAGTGCTAAAATTAAGGAATTTATGATTTTATCGTTAACAATCCTTTACTTTAATAATTTTCATACGTATAATCTGAAGAGATAGTGATAAGAAAAATTGCATATTTATTAACTTTGTTAGTTTAATTAGGTATGGAAAAAACTAGTTCTTTTTCAATAAAATGTGTGTGTGTGTTTAGGTGTGTTTTATAGTTTACGTTGAAGTTTATTTTAGATAAATTTTGTTACGGGAATCAAAATTTAATATTTTATGTGCAGATACAAAGATTTAATTTATTTATTAAATAGAAAATATACAACCTCAATAATGTTTATGTTGAAAGTGTAAGTTTAAAAAATATTGATCCAATGAGTTTAAATTATATTAATACTAACACAATTTTTATAAGGTAATCCTACCGCGTTAGCTAAAAATGAAACGAAATATTTACTGGTTTATAAACCTGAGTGTAAAAATCAGACATTTTCTAACAAACTAGATATCTATATAGTTTTGGTTAGTCGGCTCCGTGTTTCTCAAATGTCACACAAAAGCTAATAATCGAGGCTAATAATGTACAGGTATGATTATTGACTACATTATGACACATAGCATTTCCCAAAGAGCTCACAATTTAAAATGATAAACCACCTTATTGGTTGTTATAAATTTCAATTATTTGATATCCAGAGGTAATACTCGGGGATCACATGCCCGCCCCTCAATATATATATATATATATTTACTTTCTTTGGAAAGTATTGTGATTGTTAAAAAATTCAACTCGAGATTTTTATAAATGCCAACGTATTAATACCTTCTTGAACAAAAAAAACCCTTGTTTTCGCATTGCCATCTGTCTGTCTATCCGTCTGTCTGTAGCTTGGGCTAGAGCCCAAACTATTTTACTGATTGGGTGGGTTAAAACATTGTACCTAGGGTTTCCATAAGGTTCCTCAAGGCGTTTTTGGGATTAGATATCTAACCCTAAACTCAAGGGTAGTTTACTGAAGTGGAAAAAAAGAAAAAATTGATTTTCTCAAAATTTGCTATGACGATTTTGATTTAATTTTGTATCTAGACACTGTTTATCACGATAAACAAAGTGGCAGTTCTCAATTTATCATGTAAATAAATTTTAGAGCAATTTAAATGAGTGAAAGTTTACAATATTCACCATTTTTCCACAACTATTTAAAATACAAAGTAACTTATCACTGTAAAGTTGTGTTACTATTAAAGATAACAATCTTTAATATTGACTAAATTTTAGAAACAAACAATTTTTGAGTTATAAGATTATATATATATTATCTAGCTATATATATTATATATAATATATATAGATTATATATTATATATAGATGTAATATATATAATCTATATATTATATATATAAAATCTATATATTATATATATAAAATCTATATATAATTTATATAATCTATATATATAGCTACATAATATATATAATGTAAATATATTATCTAGCTATATATAGAGAGAGATTATATATATTATATATAGATTATATATATATAAATTCAGGTCTTTGAAAACCAGTTTGATTATTATGTTCTTTGGTGGACGAAGATGTTTCTCTTTTCTCAATTTTTCTGTAACAATGTTCCTAGTTACTAATGCCATAGAGTAAGTAAGTAACAGGTTATATTATTTCATTTATGATCTTTGGTGTGTATTGTTTCTACAACAATGTAAATCTATTATTTAGCTTCACAAATCTTACGAGCTTTTAGTAAATGTCTGTTTTAAGATAAAAGAGGTAGAAAGTCAGTGCAATGCACCATACAATTTATTTTGTTTTAATTAGTACTAACGATAATAACTAAAAAATTTAACCTATAAGATCTATGTTATAGTCATTACTAAAATTAATACTTTTAAAACTAATATGAGTAAGAATCTGATTGTAATAAACGTATTATATCTACATTACATGTAATTAAAACCACAATATAAGTATGTGTGTGTACTAGGTTAGTAGTTAGGATGGCCACCTAAAACAGGCTGGGATTGGTGGGATTTGGTCACGTGACCACGCCTCCTGCTCTGTGATTGGCT
>CABFVZ010006352.1:0-19212 GCA_902151445.1 Timema monikensis
ATTTCATTAATTCACTAAGTATATACTGTATATACAGAGGGGGTGGGGATTTTTTGGTATAGTCCGTGATTTCTTTAATCCGTGCTTATTCTCCCCTCAATTACCCCAGAAAACTGAGTGTCTAATGTATTCTTCTACTCTAAGGGGTTGGTCCGCAAAGGGTTAAGGGAGGTAGGAGGGCCTACAGAGTCTAGTTTTGTTGAAGAAGAGAATTGAGGGGTTTGGCAGGATGGAGGACTCACCAGCTTTTCAAGTAAGGACCCGTTATATTTTCCCTCTGATACTAGGGATATATGTAGCTATATATGCTACATATATGTAGCACAATGCCGTGATAAGATGTATCTTTGTTCCAGACACCAGCGTGTAAATGGATCTTGCAATGAAGATTAGTATTGGTGGAGCCGGCGTTGTGGGCGTGGATACCAGCGCCTATATGTTATATAGGTATATGTATTACAATGAAAATACGACCCTATCAATCTCCACGATAGAGGAACATAATATCGGCATTGCCCTCGATGCTCTGAGGAGTCTAGAAGTCTCACGACAAGCAGTTCAGGGGACAAGTCTTGAGACTGTGCACCAGGCTATCTCTGAGTCAACACGGGGGACCAGTCTTGACACTGCTCACCAGGCTATCTCTGAGTAAATACGGTGGACAAGTCTTGAGAATGCTCACAAGGCTATCTCTGAGTCAACACGGGGGACAAGTCTTGAGACTGTGCACCAAGCTATCTCTGAGTCAACACGAGGGACAAGTCTTGAGACTGCTCACAAGGCTATCTCTGAGTCAACACGAAGGACAAGTCTTGAGACTGTGCACTAGGCTATCTCTGAGTCAACACAGGGGACAATTCTTGAGACTGCTCACCAGGCTATTTCTGAAGTCAACACGGGGGACAAGTCTTGAGATTGCTCACCAGGCTATCTCTGAGTCAACACGGGGGACAAGTCTTGACACTGCTCACCAGGCTATCTCTGAGTAAATACGGCGGACAAGTCTTGAGAATGCTCACCAGGCTATCTCTGAGTCAACACGGGGGACAAGTCTTGAGACTGTGCACCAAGCTATCTCTGAGTCAAAAGGGGGACAAGTCTTGAGACTGCTCACCAGGCTATCTCTGAGTCAACATGAAGGACAAGTCTTGAGACTGTGCACTAGGCTATCTCTGAGTCAACACAGGGGACAATTCTTGAGACTGCTCACCAGGCTATTTCTGAGTCAACACGGGGGACAATCTTGAGACTGCTCACCAGGCTATCTCTGAGTCAACACGGGGGACAAGTCTTGAGACTGCTCACCAGACTATCTCTGAGTCAACACGGGGGACAAGTCTTGAGACTGCTCACCAGGATATCTCTGAGTCAACACGAGGGACAAGTCTTGAGACTGCTCACCAGGCTATCTCTGAGTCAACATGGGGGACAAGTCTTGTGACTGCTGACGAGGCTATCTCTGAGTCAACACGGGGGACAAGTCTTGAGACTGCTCACCAGGCTATCTCTGAGTCAACACGATAGGCAAGTCTTGAGACTGTGCACCAGTCATCTCTGAGTCAACACGGGTGACAAGTCTTGAGACTGCTCACCAGGCTATCTCTGAGTCAACACGGGGGACAAGTCTTGACACTGCTCACAAGGATATCTCTGTGTCAACACGGGGGAAAGGTCTTTAGACTGCTCACCAGACTATCTCTGAATCAACACGGGGGACAAGTCTTGAGACTGCTCACCAGGCTATCTCTGAGTCAACACGGGGGACAAGTCTTGAAACTGCGCACCAGGCTATATCTGAGTCAACACGGGGAACAAGTCTTGAGAATGCTCACGAGGCTATCTCTGAGTCAACACGGGTGACAAGTCTTAAGACTGTGCACCAAGCTATCGCTGAGTCAACACGGGGGACAAGTCTTGAGACAGTGCACCAGGCTTTTTTTGAGTTAAAACGGGGGACATGTCTTGAGACTGTGCACCAGGCTATCTCTGAGTCAACACGGGTGACAAGTCTTGAGACTGTGCACCAGGCTATCTCTGAGTTAAAACGGGGGAAAAGTCTTGAGACTGTGCACCAGGCTATCTCTGAGTCAACACGGATGACAAGTCTTGAGACTGTGCACCAGGCTATCTCTGAGTCAACACAGGGGACAAGTCTTGAGATTGTACACCAGGCTATCTCTGAGTCAACACAGGGGACAAGTCTTGAGACTGTTTACCAGGCTATCTCTAAATTAACACGGGGGACAAGTCTTTAGACTGTGCACTAGGCTAACTCTGAATCAACACGGGGGACAAGTCTTGAGACTGTTCAACAGGTTATCTTTGAGTCAACACATGGTACAAGTCTTGACACTGCTCACCAGGCTATCTCTGAGTCAATACGGGGGACAGGTCTTGAGACTGTACACCAGGCTATCTCTGAGTTAACACGGGGGACAAATCTTGACACTGCTCACCTGGATATCTCTGAGTCAACACGAGGGACATGTCTTGAGACTGCTCACCAGACTATCTCTGTGTCAACACGGGGGACAAGTCTTGAGACTGCTCACCAGACTATCTCTGAGTCAACACGAGGGACAAGTCTTGAGACTGCTAACCAGACTATCTCTGAGTCAACATGGGGGACAAGTCTTGAGACTCATCACCAGGCTATCTCTGAGTCAACACGTGGGACAAGTCTTGAGACTGCTCACCAGGCTATCTTTGAGTCAACACGAGGTAGAAGATTTGACACTGCTCACCAGGCTATCTCCGAGTCAACACGGAGGACAAGTCTTGATATTGCTCATCAGACTATCTCTGAGTCAACAAGGGGGACAAGTCTTAAGACTGCTCACCAGACTATCTCTGAGTCAACACGGGGGACAAGTCTCTAGACTGCTCACCTTACTATCTCTTAGTCAACACGGGAGAAGAGTCTTGAGACTGCCTACCAGGCTCTCTCTGAGTCAACACGGAGGACAATTTTTGACACTGCTCACCAGGCTATATCTGAGTCAACACAGGGGACAAGTCTTGATTTTGTGCACCAGGCTATCTCTGAGTCAACACGTGGGACAAGTCTTGAGACTGTGCACCAGGCTATCTCTGAGTCAACAAGGGGGACAAGTCTTAAGACTGCTCACCAGTCTATCTCTGAGTAAACACGGGGGACAAGGTTTGACACTGCTCCCAGGTTATCTCTGATTCAACACTGGGGACATGTCTTGAGACTGCTCACCAGACTATCTCTGAGTCAACTTGAGGGACAAATCTTGAGACTGTGCAACAGGCTCTCTCTGAGTGAACACGGTGGACAAGTCTTGAGAATGTACACCATGCTATATCTCTGAATCATATGGGGGACAAGTCATGAGACTGCTCACCAGGCTATCTCTGAGTCAACACAGGGGACAAGTATGAGACTGTTCACCAGGCTATTTTTGAGTCAAGCCGGGGTACAAGTTTTGACACTGCTCAAAAGGCTATCTACGAGTCAACACGGGTGACAAGTCTTGATATTGCTCATCAGACTAACTCTGAGTCAACACGGGGGACAAGTCTTGAGACTGTGCATCAGGCTATCTCTAAGTTAAAACGGGGACCAATCTTGACATTGCTAACCAAGATACCTCTGAGTCATCACGAAGGACAGGTCTTGAGACTGCTCACCATACTATCTCAGAGTCAACACGGGGGACAAGTCTTGAGACTTCTCACCATACTATCTCTTATTCAACACGGGAGAAGAGTCTTGAGACTGCTAACCACCTTATCTCTGAGTCCACACGGGTGACAAGTCTTGAGACTGCTCACCAGACTATCTCTGAGTCAACACGGGGGACAAGTCTTGTATCTGCTCACCAGGATATCTCTGAGTCAACATGAGGGACAAGTCTTGAGACTGCTAACCACCCTATCTCTGAGTCAACACGGGTGACAATTCTAGAGACTGCTCACCAGACTATCTCTGAGTCAACATGGGGGACAAGTCTTGAGACTTCTCACCAGACTATCTCTGAGACAACACGGGGGACAAGTCTTGAGACTGCTCACCAGGCTATCTCAAAATCAACACGGGGGACAAGTCTTGAGACTGCTCACCACCCTATTTCTGGATAAACACGGGTGACAATTCTTGAGACTGCTCACCAGAATATCTCTGAGTCAACACGGGGGACAAGTCTTGAGACTGCTCACCAGGCTATCTCTGAATCAACACGGAAGACAAGTCTTGAGACTGCTCACCAGACTATCTCTGAGTCAACATGGGGGACAAATCTTGAGACTGCTCACCAGGCTATCTCTGAGTAAACACGCGGGACATGTATTGAGACTGCTCACCAGGCTATCTCTGAATCAACACGGGGGACAAGTCTTGAGACTGCTAACCACCCTTTCTCTGAGTCAACACGGGTGACAATTCTTGAGACTGCTCACCAGACTATCTCTGTGTCAACATGGGGGACAAGTCTTGAGACTTCTCACCAGACTATCTCTGAGTCAATAAAGGGGGACATGTCTTGAGAGTGTGCAACAGGATATCTCTGAGTCAACACGAGAGAAAAGTCTTGAGACTGCTCACCAATCTATCTCTGAGTCAACACGGGGGACAAGTCTTGAGACTGTTCACCAGGCTATCTCTGAGTCAACAACGGTGACAAGTCTTGAGACTGTGCACCAGGCTATCTCTGAGTCAACACAGGGGACAAGTCTTGAGACTGCTCACCAGACTATCTCTGAGTCAACATGGGGGACAAGTCTTGAGACTGCTCACCAGAATATCTCTGTGTTAACATGGGGGACAAGTCTCGCGACTGTTCATCAGGCTATCTCTGGGTCAACACGTGGGACAAGTCTTGAGACTGCTTACCAGGCTTTCTCTGAATCAACACGGGGGACAAGTCTTGAGACTGCTCACCAGACTATCTCTGAGTCAACACGGGGGACAAGTCTTGAGACTTCTCACCATACTATCTCTTAATCAACACGGGAGAAGTGTCTTGAGACTCCTAACCACCTTATCTCTGAGTCAACACGGGTGACAAATCTTGAGACTGCCCACCAGACTATCTCTGAGTTAACACGGGGGACAAGTCTTGAATCTGCTAACCAGGATATCTCTGAGTCAACACGAGGGACAAGTCTTGAGACTGCTTACCAGGCTTTCTCTGAATCAACACGGGGGACAAGTCTTGAGACTGCTCACCAGACTATCTCTGTGTCAACACGGGGGACAAGTCTTGAAACTGCACACCAGACTTTCTCTGAGTCAACACGAGGGACAAGTCTTGAGACTGCTCACCAGACTATCTCTGAGTCAACATGGGGGACAAGTCTTGAGACTCATCACCAGGCTATCTCTGAGTCAACACGTGGGACAAGTCTTGAGACTGCACACCAGGCTATCTCTGAATCAACACGGGGGACAAGTCTTGAGACTGCTCACCAGACTATCTCTGAGATTACATGGGGGACAAGTCTTGACACTGCTCAGCTGGATATCTCTGAATCAACACGAGGGACAAGTCTTGAGACTGCTCACCAGACTATCTCTATGTCAACACGGGGGACAAGTCTTGAGACTGCACACCAGACTATCTCTGAGTCAACACGAGAGACAAGTCTTGAGACTGCTCACCAGATTATCTCTGAGTCAACATGGGGGACAAGTCATGAGACTCATCACCAGGCTATCTCTGAGTCAACACGTGGGAAAAATCTTGAGACTGCTCACCAGGCGATCTCTGAAATAAAAACGCGGGGGACAAATGTTGTGACTGCTCACCAGACTATCTCTGAGTCAACACGTGGGACAAATCTTGAGACTGCTCACCAGGTTATCTCTGAGTCAACACGGGGGACAAGTCTTGAGAATGTACACCATGCTATATCTCTGAATCATACGGGGGACAAGTCATGAGACTGCTCACCAGGCTATCTCTGAGTCAACACAGGGGACAAGTATGAGACTGTTCACCAGGGTATCTTTGAGTCAACACGGGGTACAAGTTTTGACACTGCTCACCAGGCTATATCTGAGTCAACACAGGGGACAAGTCTTGAGACTGCGCACCAGGCTATCTCTGAGTCAACATGGGGGACAAGTCTTGAGACTTCTCACCAGGCTATCTCTGAGTCAACACAGGGGACAAATCTTGAGATTGGGCACCAGGCTATCTCTGAGTCAACACGTGGGACTAGTTTTGTGACTGTGCACCAGGATATCTCTGAGTCAACACGGGGGACAAGTCTTGACACTGCTCACAAGGTTATCTAAAATTGATCAATGGGGACATGTCTTGAGACTGCTCAGCAGGCTATCTCTGCGTCAACACGGGGGACAAGTCTTGAGACTGTGCAACAGGATATCTCTGAGTCAACACGGGGGACAAGTCTTGAGAATGTACACCATGTCTCTGATTCAACACGGGGGACCAGTCTTGAGACTGCTCACAAGGCTATCTCTGAGTCAACACATGGTACAAGTCTTGACACTGCTCACAAGGCTATCTCTGAGTCAACACGGGGGACAAGTCTTGAGACTGTACACCAGGCTATCTCTGAGTAAACACGGGGGACAAATCTTGACACTGCTCACCTGGATATCTTTGAGTCAACACGAGGGACAAGTCTTGAGACTGCTCAACAGACCATCTCTGTGTCAACACGGGGGACAAGTCTTGAGACTGCTCACCAGACTATCTCTGAGTCAACACGAGGGACAAGTCTTGAGACTGCTCACCAGACTATCTCTGAGTCAACACTGGGGACAAGTCTTGAGACTCATCACCAGGCTATCTTTGAGTCAACACGTGGGACAAGTCTTGAGACTGCTCACCAGGCTATCTTTGATTCAACACGGGGTACAAGTTTTGACACTGCTCACCAGGCTATCTCCGAGTCTACACGGGGGACAAGTCTTGTTATTGCTCATCAGACTATCTCTGAGTCAACACGGGGGACAAGTCTTAAGACTGCTCACCAGACTATCTCTGAGTCATTACGGGGGACAAGTCTATAGACTGCTCACCATATTATCTCTTTCTCAACACGGGAGAAGAGTCTTGAGACTGCCTACCAGGCTTTCTCTGAGTCAACACGGAGGACAATTCTTGACACTGCTCACCAGGCTATATCTGAGTCAACACAGGGGACAAGTCTTGAGACTGCTCACTAGGCTATCTCTGAATCAACACGGGGGACAAGTCTTGAGACTGCTCACCAGACTATCTCTGAGTCAACATGGGGTACAAGTCTTGAGACTGCTCACCAGGCTATCTCTGAGTCAACACAGGGGATAAGTCTTGAGACTATTCACCAGGCTATCTATGAGTCAACACGGGGGACTATTTTTGTGACTTTAAACCAGGCTATCTCTGAGTCAACACGGGGGACAAGTCTTGACACTGCTCACCAGGTTATCTCTGACTCAAAACTGGGGACATGTCTTGTGACTGCTCACCAGGCTATCTCTTATTCAACACGGGGGACAAATCTTGAGACTGTGCAACAGGATATCTCTGAATACACGGGGACTAGTTTTGTGACTGTGCACCAGGCTATCTCTGAGTCAAGTCGGGGGACAAGTCTTGAGACTGCTCATCAGGCTATCTCTGAGTCAATACGGGAGATAAATGTTGAGACTGTGAAACAGGCTCTCTCTGTGTCAACACGGGGGACATGTCTTGAGAATGTACACCATGCTATATCTCTGAATCAACACGGGGGTCAAGTCTTGAAACTGCTCACCAGGCTATCTCTCACTCAACACAGGGGACAAGTCTTGAGACTGTTAACCAGTCTATCTCTGAATCAACACGGGGTACAAGTCTTGACACTGCTCACCAGGCTATTTCTGAGTCAACACGGGGGACAAGTCTTGATATTGCTCATCAGACTATCTCTGAGTAAACACGGGGGACAAGTCTTGAGACTGCTCACCAGACTATCTCTGAGTCAACACGGTGGACAAGTCTTGAGACTTCTCACCATACTATCTCTTATTCAACACGGGAGAAGAGTCTTGAAACTGCTAACCACCTTATCTCTGATTCAACACGGGTGACAAATCTTGAGACTGGTCACCAGACTATCTCTGAGTCAACACGGGGGACAAGTCTGAATCTGCTCACCAGGATATCTCTGAGTCAACACGAGGGACAAGACTTGAGACTGCTCACC
Organism: Timema monikensis; assembly: GCA_902151445.1. NCBI lineage: Eukaryota > Metazoa > Arthropoda > Insecta > Phasmatodea > Timematidae > Timema > Timema monikensis. The sequence goes on from CABFVZ010006352.1 coordinate 8,167, forward strand.
AGACTATCTCTGAGTCAACACGGGGGACAAGTCTTGAGATTGCTCAACAGACTATCTCTGAGACAACATGGGGGACAAGTCTTGAGACTGCTCACCAGGCTATCTCTGAATCAACACGGGGGACAAGTCTTGAGACTGCTCACCAGACTATCTCTGAGTCAACATGGGGGACAAGTCTTAAGATTGCTCACCATATTATCTCTTTGTCAACATGGGAGTAGAGTCTTGAGACTGCTAACCACCCTATTTCTGAGTCAACATGGGTGACAATTCTTGAGACTGCTCACCAGAATATCTCTGAGTCAACACGGGGGACAAGTCTTGAGACTGTGCACCAGGCTATCTCTGAGTCAACACAGGGGACAAGTCCTGAGACTGCTCACCAGACTATCTCTGAGTCAACATGGGGGACAAGTCTTAAGACTGCTCATCAGGCTATCTCAGAGTCAACACGTGGGACAAGTCTTAAGACTGCTCATCAAGCTATCTCTGAGTCAACACGAGGACAAGTCTTGAAACCGCTCACCAGGCTATCTCTGAGTCAACACGAGGGACAAGTCTTGAGACTGCTCACCATACTATCTCTTAGTCACCATGGGAGAAGGGTCTTGAGACTGCTAACTACCCTATCTCTGAGTCAACACGGGTGACAATTCTTGAGACTGCTCACCAGACTATCTCTGAGTCAACATGGAGGACAAGTCTTGATACTTCTCACCAGACTATCTCTGAGTCAATAAAGGGAGACATGTCTTGAGACTGCTCAACAGAATATATCTGAGTCAACATGGGGGACAAGTCTTGAGACTTCTCACCAGATATATCTCTGAGTCAATAAAGGGAGACATATCTTGAGAGTGTGCAACAGGATATCTATGAGTCAACACGAGAAAAAATTCTTGAGACTGCTAACCATGCTATCTCTGAGTCAACACGGGGGACAAGTCTTGAGACTTTTTACCAGGCTAACTCTGAGTCTACACGGGTGACAAGTCTTGAGACTGTGCACCAGGCTATCTCTGAGTCAACACAGGGAACAAGTCTTGAGACTGCTCACCAGACTATCTCTGAGTCAACATGGGGGACCAGTCTTGAGACTGCTCCCCAGACTATCTCTGTGTCAACATGGGGGACAAGTCTTGAGACTGCAACACCAGACTATCTCTGAGTCAACATGGGGGACAAGTCTTGAGACTGCTCACCAGACTATCTCTGAGTCAACACGGGGGACAAGTCTTGAATCTGCTCACCAGGATATCTTTGAGTCAACACGAGGGACAAGTCTTGAGACTCTTCACCAGGCGATCTCTGAGTCAACACGTGGGACAAATCTTGAGACTGCTCACCAGGCTATCTCTGAGTCAACACGGGGGACAAGTCTTGACACTGCTCACCAGGCTATCTCTGACTCAACACGGGGGACAAGTCTTGACACTACTCACCAGGTTATCTCTGAGTCATCACAGGGGACAAGTCTTGAGACTACTCACCAGGCTATCTCTGAGTCAACACAAAGAACAAGTCTTGAGACTGTGCACCAGGCTATCTCTGAGTAAACACGGGTGACTAGTTTTGTGACTGTGCACCAGGCTATCTATGATTCAACACGGGGGACAAGTCTTGAGACTGCTCACCAGGCTATCTCTGAGTCAACTCGGGGGACAAGTCTTGAGACTGCTTACCAGGCTGTCCCTAAGAAAACACATGGGACAATTCTTGAGACTACTCAACAGGCTATCTCTGAGTCAACACGGGGGACAAGTCTTGTGACTGCGCACCAGGCTATCTCTGAGTCAACATGGGGTACAAGTCTTGAGACTGCTCACCAGGCTATCCCTGAGTCAACACAGGGGACAAGTCTTGAGACTGTGCACCAGGCAATCTCTAAGTCAACACGGGGGACTATTTTTGTGACTCTAAACCAGGCTATCTCTGAATCAAAACGGGGGACAAGTCTTGACACTGCTCACCAGGTTATCTCTGACTCAACACTAGGGACATGTCTTGAGACTGCTCACCAGGCTATCTCTGAGTCAACACGGGAGACAAATCTTGAGACTGTGCTACAGGATATCTCTGAATCAACACGGGTACTAGTTTTGTGACTGTGCACCAGGTTATCTCTGAGTCAAGTCGGGGGACAAGTCTTGAGGCTGCTCACCAGGCTATCTCTGAGTCAACACGGGGGACAAGTCTTGAGAATGTACACCATGCTATATCTCTGAGTCATCACGGTGGACAAGTCTTGAGATTGCTCACCAGGCTATCTCTGAGTCAACACGGGGGACAAGTCTTGAGACTGCTCACCAGGCTATCTCTGAGTCAACACGGGGGACAAGTCTTGAGACTGCTCACCAGGCTATCTCTGAGTCAACACGGGGGACAAGTCTTGAGACTGCTCACCAGGCTATCTCTGAGTCAACACGGGGGACAAGTCTTGAGACTGCTCACCAGGCTATCTCTGAGTCAACACGGGGGACAAGTCTTGAGACTGCTCACCAGGCTATCTCTGAGTCAACACGGGGGACAAGTCTTGAGACTGCTCACCAGGCTATCTCTGAGTCAACACGGGGGACAAGTCTTGAGACTGCTCACCAGGCTATCTCTGAGTCAACACGGGGGACAAGTCTTGAGACTGCTCACCAGGCTATCTCTGAGTCAACACGGGGGACAAGTCTTGAGACTGCTCACCAGGCTATCTCTGAGTCAACACGGGGGACAAGTCTTGAGACTGCTCACCAGGCTATCTCTGAGTCAACACTTGGGACAAGTCTTGAGACTGCTCACCAGGCTATCTCTGAATCAACACGGGGGACACGTCTTGAGACTGCTCACCATACTATCTCTTAGTCAACATGGGAGAAGAATCTTGAGACTGCTAACTACCCTATCTCTGAGTCAACACGGGGGACAAGTCTTGAGACTGTGCACCAGGCTATCTCTGAGTCAACACAGGGGACAAGTCCTGAGACTGCTCACCAGACTACCTCTGAGTCAACATGGGGGACAAGTCTTGAGACTGCTCACCCCACTATCTCTGTGTCAACATGGGGGACAAGTCTTAAGACTGCTACTCAGGTTATCTCTGAGTCAACACGTGGGACAAGTCTTGAGACGGCTCACCAGGCTATCTCTGAATCAACACGGGGGACAAGTCTTGAGACTGCCCACCATAATATTTCTGAGTCAACATGGGGGACAAGTTTTGAGACTGCTCACCAGGCTATCTCTGAGTCAACACGTGGGACAAGTCTTGAGACTGCTCACCGGGCTATCTCTGAATCAACACGGGGGACATGTCTTGAAACTGCTCACCAGACTATCTCTGAGTCAACACGGGGGACAAATCTGAGAATGCTCACCATACTATCTCTTAGTCAACATGGGGGAAGAGTCTTGAGACTGCTAACCACCCTATCTCTGAGTCTACACGGGTGACAATTCTTGAGACTGCTCACCAGACTATCTCTGAGTCAACACGGGGGACAAGTCTTGACACTGCTCACCAAGATATCTCTGAGTCAACACGGAGTACAAGTCTTGACACTGCTCACCAGGCTATCTTTGAGTCAACACGGGGGACAAATCTTGAGACTGTGCAACAGGATATCTCTGAATCAACACGGGTACTAGTTTTGTGAATGTGCACCAGGCTATCTGTGAGTAACGTCGGGGGACAAGTCTTTAGGCTGCTCATCAGGCTATCTATGAGTCAATACGGGGGATACGTCTTTAGACTGTGAAACAGGCTCTCTCTGAGTCAACACGGGGGACATGTCTTGAGAATGTACACCATGCTAAATCTCTGAATTAACATGGGGGACTAGTCTTGAAACTGCTCACCAGGATATCTATGAGTCAACACAGGGGACAAGTCTTGAGACTGTTCACCAGGCTATCTCTGAGTCAACACGGGGTACAAGACTTGACACTGCTCACCAGGCTATTTCTGAGTCAACACGGGGGACAAGTCTTGATATTGATCATCAGACTATCTCTGAGTCAACAGGGGGGACAAGTCTTGAGACTTCTCACCATACTATCTTTTTTCAACACGGGAGAAGAGTCTTGAGACTGCTAACAACCTTATCTATGAGTCAACACGGGTGACAAGTTTTGAATCTGCTCACCAGAATATCTCTGAGTCAACACGAGGGACAAGTCTTGAGACTGCTCACCAGACTATCTCTTAGTCAACACGGGGGACAAGTCTTGAGATTGCTCACCAGACTATCTCTGAGACAACACGGGGGACAAGTCTTAAGACTGCTCACCAGGCTTTCTCTGAATCAACACGGGGGACAAGTCTTGAGACTGCTCACCATACTATCTCTTAGTCAACATGGGAGAAGAGTCTTGATACTGCTAACCACCCTATCTCTGAGTCAACATGGGTGACAATTCTTGAGACTGCTCACCAGACTATCTCTGAGTCAACACGGGGGACAAGACTTGACACTGCTCACCAGGATATCCTTGAGTCAACACGAGGGACAAGTCTTGACACTACTCACCAGGTTATCTCTGAGTCATCACAGGGGACAAGTCTTGAGACTGCCCACCAGGCTATTTCTGAGTCAACACAAAGGACATGTCTTGAGACTGTGCACCAGGCTATCTCTGAGTCAACACGGGGGACTAATTTTTTGACTGTGCACCAGGCTATCTATGAGTCAACACGCGGGACAAGTCTTGAGACTGCTCCCCAGGCTATCTCTGAGTCAACACGGGGGATAAGTCTTGAGACTGTGAAACAGGCTCTCTCTGAGTCAAACGGGGGACATGTCTAGAGAATTTACACCATGCTATATCTCTGAATCAACACGGGGGACAACTCTTGAAACTGCTCATCAGGCTATCTCTGAGTCAACACAGGGGAAAAGTTTTGAGATTGTTCACCAGGCTATCTCTGAGTCAACACGGGGAACAAGTCTTGACACTGCTCACCAGGCTATTTCTGAGTCAACACGGGGGACAAGTCTTGATATTGCTCATCAAACTATCTCTGAGTCAACACGGGGACAAGTCTTGAGACTGCTCACCAGGCTATCTCTGAGTCAACATGGGGGACATGTCTAGAGAATTTACACCATGCTATATCTCTGAATCAACACGGGGGACAAGTCTTGAGACTTATCACCATACTATCTCTTATTCAACACGGGAGAAGAGTCTTGAGTCTGCTAACCACCTTATCTCTGAGTCAACACGGGTGACAAGTCTTGAGACTGCTCACCAGACTATCTCTTAGTCAACACGGGGGACAAGTCCTGAATCTGCTCAACAGGATATCTCTGAGTCAACACGAGGGACAAATCTTGAGATTGCTCACCAGACTATCTATGAGTCAACACGGGGGACAAGTCTTGACACTGCTCACCAGGTTATCTCTGAGACATCACAGGGGACAAGTCTTGAGACTGCCCACCAGGCTATTTCTGAGTCAACACAAAGGACATGTCTTGAGACTGTGCACCAGGCTATCTCTGAGTCAACACGGGGTACTAATTTTTTGACTGTGCACCAGGCTATCTATGAGTCAACACGGGGGACAAGTCTTGAGACTGCTCACCAGGCTATCTCTGAGTCAACACGGGGGATAAGTCTTGAGACTGTGAAACAGGCTCTCTCCGAGTCAACGCGGGGGACATGTCTAGAGAATTTACACCATGCTATATCTCTGAATCAACACGGGGGACAACTCTTGAAACTGCTCACCAGGCTATCTCTGAGTCAACACAGGGGAAAAGTTTTGAGATTGTTCACCAGGCTATCTCTGAGTCAACACGGTGAACAAGTCTTGACACTGCTCACCAGACTATATCTGAGTCAACATGGGGGACAAGTCTTGAGACTATTCACCATACTATGTTTTAGTCAACATGGGATAAGAGTCTTGAGACTGCTAACCACCCTATCTCTGAGTAAACACGGGTGACAATTCTTGAGACTGCTCACCAGACTATCTCTGTGTCAACATGGGGAACAAGTCTTGAGACTGCTCATCAGGCTATCTCTGAGTCAACACGGGGAACAAGTCTTGACACTGCTCACCAGGCTATTTCTGAGTCAACATGGGGACAAGTCTTGAAATTGCTCATCAGACTATCTCTGAGTCAACACGGAGGACAAGTCTGGAGACTGCTCATCAGGCTATCTCTGAGTCAAAACGGGTGACAAGTCTTGAGACTTCTCACCATACTATCTCTTATTCAACACGGGAGAAGAGTCTTGAGACTTCTAACCACCTTATCTCTGAGTCAACACGGCTTACAAGTCTTGAGACTGCTCACCAGGCTATCTCTGAGTCAACACGGGGGACAAGTCTTGACACTACTCACCAGGCTATCTTTGAGTAAACACGGGGGACAAGTCTTGACAATACTCACCAGGTTATCTCTGAGTCATCACAGGGGACAAGTCTTGAGATTGCTCAACAGACTATCTCTGAGTCAACACAAAGGACAAGTCTTGAGACTGTGCACCAGGCTATCTCTGAGTCAACACGGGGGACTAGTTTTGTGACTGTGCACCAGGCTATCTCTGAGTCAACAGGGGGGACAAGTCTTGAGACTGCTCACCAGGCTATCTCTGAGTAAACACAAAGGACAAATCTTGAGACTGCTCACCAGGCTATCTCTGAATCAACACGGGGGACACGTCTTGAGACTGCTCACCATACTATCTCTAGTCAACATGGGAGAAGAATCTTGAGACTGCTAACCACCCTATCTCTGAGTCAACACGGGGGACAAGTCTTGAAACTGCTCACCAGGCTATCTCTGAGTCAACACAGAGGACAAGTTTTGAGACTGTTCACCAGGCTATCTCTGAGTAAACACGGGGTACAAGTCTTGACACTGCTCACCAGGCTATTTCTGAGTCAACACGGGGGACAAGTCTTAATATTGCTCATCAGACTATCTCTGAGTCAACACGGGCACAAGTCTTGAGACTGCTCTCCAGACTATCTCTGAGTCAACACGGGGGACAAGTCTTGAGACTTCTCACCATACTATCTCTTATTCAACAAAGGGAGAAGAGTCTTGAGAACTGCTAACCAACTTATCTCTGAGTCAACACGGGTGACAAGTCTTGAGACTGCTCACCAGACAATCTCTGAGGCAACACGTGGAACAAGTCTTTAGACTGCTCACAAGACTATCTCTGAGTCAAAATGGGGGACAAGTCTTGAGACTGCTCACCAGGCTATCTCTGATTCAACACAGGGGACAAGTCTTGAGACTGTGCACCAGGCTCTCTCTGAGTCAACATGAGGGACAAGTCTTGAGACTTCTCACCAGGCTATCTCTGAGTCAACACGGGGGACAAATCTTTACACTGCTCACCAGGATATCTCTGAGTCAACACAGGGGATAAGTCTTGAGACTGTGCACCCGATTATCTCTGAGTCAACACGGGGGAAATATTTTGAGACTCTGCATCAGGCTATCTCTGGGCCAACATGGGGGAAAACTCTTGAGACTGCTCACCAGGATATCTCTGAGTCAACACGGGGGATATGCCTTGAGACTATACACCAGGCTATATCTGAGTCAACACGGGGGACAAGTCTTGAGACCGTGTACCAGGCTATCTCTGAGTCAACACTTGGGACAAGTCTTGAGACTACACACCAGGCTATCTCTGAGTCAACACGTGGGACAATTCTTGAGACCGTGTACCAGGCTATCTCTGAGTCAACACGTGGGACAGGTCTTGAGACTGCTCACCAAGTTATCTCTGACCCATTACCGCGGACATGTCTTGAGACTGCTCACCAGGCTATCTCTGATTCAACACGGGGGATAGGCCTTGAGACTATGCACCAGGCTTTTGATGAGTCAACACGGGGTATAGGCCTTGAGACTAAACACCAGGCTATCTCTTAGTAAACACGTGAGACAAGTCATGAGACTGTACACCAGGCTATATCTGAGTCAACATGGGGGACAATTCTTGAGACCGTGTACCAGGCTATCTCTGAGTCGACACGTGGGACAGGTCTTGAGACTGCTCAACAAATTATCTCTGACCCATCACCGCGGACATGTCTTGAGACTGCTCACCAGGCTATCTCTTAGTCAACACGGGGGATAGGCCTTGAGACTATACACCAGGCTATCTCTGAGACAACACGTGAGACAAGTCTTGAGACTGTACACCAGGCTATATCTGAGTCAACATGGGGGACAAGTCTTGAGACCGTGCACCAGGCTTTCTCGGAGTCAACACGGGTGACAAGTCTTGAGACTGTTCACCAGGCTATCTCTGAGTCAACACGTGAGACAAGTCTTGAGAATCTACACCAGGCTATATCTGAGTCATCATGGGGGACAAGTCTTGAGACTGTGCACCAGGCTATCTCAGAGTCAACACGGGTCACAAGTCTTGAGAATGTGTACAAAGCTATCTCTGAGTCAACACGGGGAACAAGTCTTGAGACTTCACACCAAGCTATCACTGAGTCAACACGGGGGACAAGTCTTAAGACTGTGCAACAGGCTATCTCTGAGTCAACGCGGAGGACAAGTTTTGAGACTGCTCACCAAGCTATCTCTGAGTCAACACGAGAAACAAATCTAAGACTGCTCACCTGGCTCTCTCTGAGTCAACACGGGGGACAATTCTTGAGACTGATCACCAGGCTATCTCTGAGTCAACACGAGGGACATGTCTTGAGACTGCGCACCAGGCTATCTCTGAGTCAACACGTGGGAGTAGCTTTGTGACTGTGGACCAGGCTATCTCTGAGTCAACACGGGGGACAAGTCTTGAGACTCTTCACCAGGCTATCTCTGCGTCAACACGGGGGACAAGTCTTGAGACTGCACACCAGGCTATCTATTAGTCAACACGGGTGACAAGTCTTGAGACTGTATACCATTCTATCTCTGATTCAACACTGGGGACAAGTCTTGAGACTGTGCACCAAGCTATCTTTGAGTCAACACGTGGGACAAGTCTTGAGACTGTGCACCAATCTCTGAGTCAACACGGCGGATAAGTCTTGAGATTTCTCACCAGGCTATCTCTGAGTAAACACGGGGGAAAAATCTTGAGAATGCTCACCAAGCTATCTCTGAGTAAACACGGGAGACAAGTCTTGAGACTGCTCACCAGGATATCTCTGAGTCAACAAACTATCTCTTAGTCAACATGGGAGGAGAGTCTTGAGACTGCTAACCGTCCTATCTCTGAGTCAACACGGGTGACAATTCTTGAGACTGCTCACCAGATTATCTCTGAGTCAACACGGGGGACAAGTCTTGACATTACTCACCAGGATATCTCTGAAGCAACAAGAGGTACAAGTCTTGAGACTGCTCACTTGACTATCTCTGAGTCAACACGGGGGACAAGTCTTGAGACTGTGCAACAGGCTCTCTATGAGTCAACACGGGGGACATGTCTTGAGAATGTACACCATGCTTTATCTCTGAATCAACACGGGGGACAAGTCTTGAGACTGCTTACCAGGCTGTCCCAAAGAAAACACATGGGACAAGTCTTGAGACTATTCACCAGGCTATCTCTGAGTCAACACGGGGGACAATTCTTGAGACTGCGCACCAGGCTATCTCTGAGTCAACATGGGGTACAAGTCTTGAGACTGCTCACCAGGCTATCTCTGAGTCAACACAGGGGACAAGTCTTGAGAATGTGTACCAGGTTATCTCTGAGTCAACACGGGGGACTATTTTTGTGACTGTGATCAAGGCTATCTCTGAGTCAACACGGGGGACAAGTCTTGACACTGCTCATAAGGTTATCTCTAAGTCAACACTGGGGACATTACTTGAGACTGCTCACCAGGCTATCTATGAGTCAACACGGGGGACAAATCTTGAGACTGTGCAACAGGATATCTCTGAATCAACACGGGTACTAGTTTTGTGACTGTGCACCAGGCTATCTCTGAGTCAACATGGGGGACAAGTCTTGAGACTGCTCACCAGGCTATCTCTGAGTCAACACGGGGGAAAACTCTTAAGAATGTGCACCAGGCTATCTCTGAGTCAACACGGGTGACAAGTCTTGAGACTGTGCACCTGGCTATCTCTGAGTTAACACAGGGTAAGAGTCTTTAGACTGTACACCAGGCAATTTCTGAGTCAACACGGTGAACAAGTCTTGAGACTGTCCACCAGGCTATCTCTGAGTTAACACGGGGGACATGTCTTAAGACTACTCACCAGGCTATCTCTGAGTCAACACGGGGGACAAGTCTTGAGACTGTTCACCTGGCTATCTCTGAGTCAACACGGGAGACAAGTCTTGAGACCGCTCACCAGGCTATCTATGAGTCAACACGGGGGACAAGTCTTGAGACTGTATACCACTCTATCTCTGATTCAAAACGGGGGACAAGTCTTGAGACTGTGCACCAAGCTATCTCTGAGTCAACACGTGGGACAAGTCTTGAGACTGTGCACCAATCTCTGACACAACACAGCGGATAAGTCTTGAGACTTCTCACCAGGCTATCTCGGAGTCAACACGGGGGACAAGTCTTGAGACTGCTCACCAGGCTATCTCTGAGTCAACACGGGGGAAAGTCTTAAGAATGTGCACCAGGCTATTTCTGAGTCAACACGGTGGACAAGTCTTGAGACTGCTCACCAGGCTATCTCTGTGTCGACACGGGGGACAAGTCTTGAGACTATACACCATGCTATATCTTTGAGTAAACACGGGGGACAAGTCATGAGACTGCTCACCAGGCTATCTCTGAATCAACACGGGGACAAGTCTTGAGACTGCTCACCACACTATCTCTGAATCAACACGGGGGACAAGTCTTGAGACTGCTCACCATACTATCTCTTAGTCAACATGGGAGAAGAATTTTGAGACTGCTAACCACCCTATCTCTGAGTCAACACGGGTGACAATTCATGAGACTGCTCACCAGACAATCTCTGAGTCAACATGGGTGACAAGTCTTGAGACTTCTTACCAGGCTATCTCTGAGTCAACACGGAGGACAATTCTTGACACTGCTCACCTGACTATCTCTGAGTCAACACGGGGGACAAGTCTTGA
>CABFVZ010006353.1:0-19199 GCA_902151445.1 Timema monikensis
TTCATATTCAACTCTACAAAATATCTCTATGGTTTCCTGTTTCACTCCTGATCTATTAGACGGGTAGTAAGGCGCAGTTCTAAATACTGATAAGCTTAACTTTGCGGCTATTAGCAGGGAGATAAAGGGGGGATGATTAGATTAACCCCACGCGTTCAGTTGTTAATGACGCATGAATGTGGGTGCACAATCGCTTTGTGACAAAAAAGGGTTAGGGGTTCAAGTCCCTTAGAGGGCAACAAACTATAATCACTTCACATTTCAATCCCCGGAAAAGGCAGTTACACATTTAGCCTGGCCAAAATCAACTCTTATCTCACGCTTGTCTGAAGAGCTTAGTTTGAATCCCTCTCGTGAGTGTGTACTGAGACCGGTTTCCTCCCTCATCGTCCAAGGTTTTTGCCTCAGACGGGTACAAGTTGGGATGTTAAATTTTTGCTTGCGCACTCTTATAGAAGGTTCTCTTTCCCTCAGCGTAAATGCTGAAACATTTCCTTACTTCACCTTTCCTAATCCGATAGAGTACAACCCGAACAGGTAGTAAGACGCTGTTCTAAATACCGATAAGCTTGACTTTGCGGCTAATAACAGGGACCTTCACACAAATGCAGGTACATTTTTTACACAAAACTCTGGCCTTAGGAGGAAGGGGTTGTAATCTCTTGGCATTGTCAGCCAAAGAACATAGAAACCGACGGCGTGATATCTAGCTTGGGCTCCTTGTTCAGAGATGATTTAGTTTGCCATCAATTTAAAAGTACCTTCCTATGAAAATTTGATTATATCGGAACTGTCTTAATATTAGACAAGGTCAAAGTCCTCACGGATGGTCGATGAACGCTAACAGTCTTTTCAAATTTATAGCTGTCCCCCAGATGGCTAATAGTGTTTTCTCCCCTTTAAGATCTAATCTCGTACCACTTTAAGTGCCTGCTCAAGCGACCTCATTCAGAGTGAACTCGCTGGAATCCCCCACAGTTGTGGAATTTCTTGAAAACTTTCCCGATTTTCGCTCGCGCCATCTAAATTTGTATACTTGCATCGCTGGGCGCAGGCTCTAAGGCGTCACTAGACGAACGATGACAGAGTGATTGACGTTTGAAGCAAATTCGGGGTACACATTCTACCTGGTCTAGAAAAATCTGGTCGGGCGGCAAAACCACCTTGTTTTTCATTGCAATGCCCCGGATCGATGGTCGCATGGTCTAAGGCGTCACTGACGGGGGAGCTACGTTTGAGACCGTGTATCTAAGATTGACTTTGTAAGTCCCGTTATCCACCAGACACCTAGCTGCCGATGAGGACGGACGTGCCGGGTAAACGCTCTGCTATGTCTGTTCATGCAAATGTGGGTACACTTTGGAGCAGAATGAATAGCAATTGCTGGTGCATAAGGACGACATTACCTGTGCTAGCCCTCGTATTGTGGGTACCCCATATCACAGAATGAATAAGTTTGGCCCGGGTTCGAATCCCGTGTCAATGACTGAGTAATCATAAATTAAAAAACTTTCGGTACTAATAATTATATCGCGGTTCTTAGCCCAAGAGACAGAACTTTATAATTATTGATGTACCAAAAGTCCTAGGTTCCAATCCCGTATTAATGACCGAGTAATCATAAATATTCCGAGTATACTTTTCATATCGTGAGCTAAAAAAACTTTTGGTACTAATAATTATATTACTTTTAACAAGAGAGACATAAATTTATTTTTTGTTGTTTCAAAGTCCTGGGTTCGAATCCTGTGTCAACGACTGAGTAATTATAAATAAAAAACTTTCGGTACTAATAATTATATCGCTTTTTTTTTAGCCCAAGAGAGAGAACTTTTTATTTGTTGATGTGCCAAAAGTTCCGGGTTCGAATCCCGTGTCAATGATAGTAATCATAAATATTCCGAGTATACTTTTCATAGCGTGAGCTAAAAAAACTTTCGGTACTAATAATTATATCGCTTTTAGCAAGAGAGACAAGTTTTTTTATCAAAGTCCCGGGTTCGAATCTCGTGTCAATGACTGAGTATCCTACTTTTTTCTACAAATACCAAATAATTTCGGCTAATTTACAAATAATTTATTTTCGAAAATTTTAATTTTTTAAATATATTAGAAAAATTTAGTTATAAAAAAACGCTGTGGAAATACAACTGATTACATGTAGAGTCTAATTATTATACAAAGAAACTTTTAGAAAATACAAACTTTTTTTCCAACATTTATAAAATAATACTACAGTATCGGTGGTATTTTATAGGTATTAATAGGTTGCTGCAGATCACTTGTCTTGACGTTTGAATACGTGAAATTAGAGCTAGGAGCTTTTCTAGTTGTTCCTATTAAAATGGGATTGTAGTTAGGTGAGTTTCGATATTGTTTTTTCTCTTGCGTGCCTGACTATCCGTATATTTATATTAATAGAGCAGGAATCTATAATAATACAAGAAAGTGTGTGTGACTCCCGAGTCCTAACTATTTACAGTTATATTCCATTCGAGCTAACTCTCTCACTGAGGATTGATGTATTTCTCCTCTGCACCGTCTAGTGGGATAAACGATATTTACTTTTATAAATACAAACCATATATTGTTGCCTCTAAAGTCTCGGGTTCGAATCCCGTATCCAGGTGTCAATGATGGAGTAAACATAATAATAACTTTGGCCACTGATGTTTTTGGACATTTGGACAAGCAAGGTGTTACAGAAAATATTTGATGGTCAAAACTGCCCTCTTGGGGAAAAAATAAAAATTGTGGATCCGGTTTCGTTTCAAGGAAAAAATCATTGAGGTGTTTATTTTAAGACGACAAAGAAAAAGAGGAAAAATTAAAAAACATATATAATATTTTTTTAAACGAGTAATTTATTAAATTAGAAAGGGACTAGGGACTGATGCTTGTTACATTAATACAATATTGTATACGATATCTTAGAGGCCTTTTTTTAAATTTATTTTAGCCCCCAAGTCTTCCTTCTGTCTGTTTCAAACCCTCACATGGCATGTATAGTATCTGGACTTGCCGTTTAAGGGATGATGTTGGAATCAATTCCCTGCCGGGTATTTTCACTTTGCCATAGGTCCCAGGTTTGAATCCCGTGTCAATCAGTTAGCTTTGCATTTTGAACATTTTCTTCGTTCTAGAGGCCTGAGTTCAAATCTCGCTCGGGTGAACTAAGGCAGTTTTCTACACTCCCTCCGCGTAAACGGTGGTACACAGCTATCATGGAACTCGATGGTCGCCCCCGCAAGACCCTTCGTAAGTCCCATTATCCCCCAGACACCTTCTAGCTACCTATGAGGATGGACGTGCCTGGAAGACGCTCTCTTCATGCAAATGTGGGTACACTTTGGCGAAGAATGAATAGCAAGTGCGGGTACACAAGGGTTGTTGGTACCCATGGCGCAGGATGAATAAGTCTGGTTTAGCAAATGGTGGATGGACGCAAACCAACTTGATTATTACTTGTTTAATTCTAGACAATTTGAAACTATCTGGTAAATATTCTCACGCAAACCAGCACTTATTTCACTCTTGCATGAAAAGCATAGTACGAGTGCCAGCTCCAGTGTTACTTTTTTTCGGTAACAGATAGCGTGACAATCTCTAAATCACCAATTTGCCGCTCATGCGAGTGAATATTGCTTTTAGCAGAGAGAGACAGAACTCTATATTCTATTGTTTTTATGAATAAAACATAGTACTTATTAATTGGTCACATATTTCAATCATAAATAATAATGTTATTATTATTGATTTTGTTAACCTTTTGGACATCTCCATAATATATTTTTCACTATTTTATTTAAATTAACTAGAACCCTAACATTCATTTAATATTTTTACTGTGGGTGACCTGGTGGTCTAGGGGTAAGGTGTCAGACTTCTATGCTGGCGGCCGGGGTTCAATCCTCGGTCCCGGCACAGATTTATCTGATTGCCAAACCCTTCCTTCAACTCTGACAAGACATCTTGTGAATATGAGGAATGCCAGGTCTCCACCGTGGTTCGGATTCCACGTTAAACTGTAGGTCCTCCATTTCATCTCACAATCACCCTACCATTACACATTAGCGTATGTGCGTATAACCCGAACGGGTAGTAAGACGCGGTGCTAATAATAATAATAATAATAATATTTTTACTACAGCCGGCCATCACCGGCAAAACGATCTATCCCAAATAATAATAATCTTAAAGACCAATTTATGTTTTATTTATTTTAGCCCCACGTCTTTTTTCTGTCTGTTTCAAACCCACACATGACATGTATAGTTCGTTTCTAGGGCGGGTAGACCGAAGATGTTTTTCTGTACATTTGGGATAACCCGCAGGTTTCGCCTGAAAGGGTACGTGGCACTCATATAGTTATAACTGGAGGATTTATGACGCGCTACTAAAAATGTCTTGAGGTCTGGGGTTTCCGTGCAAGGGTTAGAGGTTTGAATCTTGATACATCTCGGAGGGGGATTGCTCCTCGCAACGACAAGTCAACGGGGGTGAACGACTCGGTAATGGGGTCGTCAGCTCGTGTCATCCATTCCCATGACTTGAAGTTGATGACTTCTACAGGGGTTGGGATGGGGGTGGTGGGTCATTACCACTCTGGGATTTCCCACGCTCAGATGTTGAAATTTGATATTTTCGAATCCATGAAGGATTCAGTAATCAGCCGTTTCCAAGCGTTGTAAGGAGGGAGGGGGTTGGGGAGTGCGCACTAGTGATGCGCATTGGTCACTACTCTGTAAGCAGACTAGCAGCGAAGCCCAAACGGTCATCAGGCGAACTTCGTGCTGCTTGTTCCGGGACAGTCCGACAGTCTCTTGTGACGGAGGAGCCAATGTTCATTCTACATAAGACAGTCATAGCGCGAGGTTCGTGCCTTGGCCTCATGCCGAAACGTCACGGGATGTATGCTCCCCAAATAAACTACAACGCCCCAATCCTAACCAATAATTAATTAGCAATAATCAATTAACAATCATTAATAATTAATCATTACGAACCAACATGTCTGGCGTAGTAGGCGAAGGGGGTTGGAAGGGAGGGAGGGAATTTTGTAATCAGCATTTGGGAAAAGAGGTCAGAAGGAGGAGGGCAGGAGGGGAGGGGGAAAACCAACAGCCAATCAGAGTGCGAGGAGGCGTGGTCACGTGACCAATTTCAGCCAATGAGAGCGCTGTACTGGGTCATCGGGAACACTACTCCTTTCGGTTCTGATAATGCTCACAAAAATACAAAATAAAACTTTAAATTTTCTATTTAAATCTAACCTAATCGCGCGAAGAAACTTTTAATACATTTTGATGTTATTTCTTATATAAAGATAGTATCTATAATGTTTGTAAAAAGAATATTATATATGTGTTTGTATGTGTGTATTCCACCCAGTGACGCACTCAGAAATTTACTTTAGGTAGGGCATACTATCAAGGCCATAGCCAGAATAAAATTTAGGGGAAAAAGAGGGTTTTGGCGTCACCACCTCCTAACCTCTGGAAGATGCATTAGTATTAATTACCTCTATAGTTCTTTTCATGAAAACTAAAGGCAACTATTAAATAGCATAGTTTCTGTAAATGACTATTTAGTAAAAAGCACTCAAATTTGTTAATTGTATACTCTACTCTTTGGTTTATGAATAAAAGAGGAGGAAAATGTATAGCTTTAAAAGATGGTATTATTTCGAACTCTAGAACCATTTTGGTAACATCTGCTCTTTATAAATTCTAGCTAATTATAGCTTCCAGATGTATGTATAGGATTTTCTAAATTTTCCAGAGATTAAAGTTTGTAGGAATTTGTTATTTTATTATTAGATATTAATTATTATTGTTTGAAATAAATTTTAATTCATCATCGGCTCTATGTTATGTTTGAGGCCTCTAAAGTATCATTTTTCAAACTGGGCTCCACCTTAGTTATCTGAGGCTAAGTGGGGCAATTTTATAATATTATTTAGTTATTCACAGTATAAAATAGCATCAGTAATTAGGATTGCCAATTGTTTTCAAATTTAAATAAATGATATATGTCACACACGCCACAAATAAATAAATATATATTGATTTAGATTTTGCATTTTTCAATGTGAACTTTTTGCACAGAATGGTGGGGAAGTGTAGTTTTTCTTTAATATTTATTCAAGTATTAAGTTATAAAAGACTCGTGAGATTTAAATGTATTTATTAAATGTTCATAATACTAGTGTAAACATTTTTATGAACGTTTGAAAATTTATTTTTTCTGCTACAAAGGTTTATTCAGTCTAAAGTGTGAGAGTCACTGGTCTAAGTCAACATACGTTAATGTGTTGAATAATATGCCCTGGTAGCTTTGTCAGTTCGAAGTACTTAAGTATAAACATTAACCGAAATTGGGTGGGATGCGAGTGATTCTGAAATCTCTATAAGCGAGGTCCTCGGTGTAGTAACCCATATCTTGTGTTAAGAGTCTTAAAAACTAAAGCGAACTCGATTACCAGAATGGTGGCTACTAGTTATATACATTTTCTTGTATACAATGTATGGAAGATATTGTGGTTGTGCTTTTTTTAAATGAGAATATAAGTGGCACTTTTAAGCTGTGTGTGTTTTGAATATAAAGTCTTAAACCCAGTCTTAAAATGGAGCCTATGTATCCGACTTATCTTCTGTGTTTTATATTTTAGTTATACGGTGTATGATTTATGTTTTTATTGAGATTATTAGGGTTGCGCCACTGGTTCTAAGTAAACGCTTAATGAGAGAAGGGAATTTTATCATAGATATAATTAATTTATAAAATAGGACAGTTATTGCCACGATTTTTATGAACTTATAGTGCCCCTTTTTCTCGTCAAGTGAAAAAATCAAAAGTATATCCGTTAGCTTTTATTTAATTAAAGGACACTAATCTTTTAGTTCAACGCCCTTTGTAAAAGGTTTAAAATATATATATAAATATAAATATATATATATATATATATAGTTAATAATGAATAGTTTTTGAGCCAGTGTGTTAAAGGAGTCTCTCATTTTATATTATCAAGTCAATATAATAAGCATAGTATTTATCTTAAAGATGTTTATTCAAGTTTAAAGTTAATTATAACTATACAAAATTGTACATTTGTTGTTTTATTTGAATTTGATGTATTTTCACTGTCTAAAATATGTTTTTCAAGTAAATAGAGTAAGCTCTAGTTGTGTTGTTTTTTTCATTGTATCTTCACGCCAGTCAATGTTTTCCGAATTTAATAGCAAATAGAGGTATGAGGAAAATAGAATTATGAGAAGTACCCTCGTTTGCGGGAAACTAGTGGGAAACTATTTAGGAAAAATTATCCTCAGTACACCGTGTAATTGAGCAGCCGCGACATGCACATTTTTGTCCTCAATTCATTATTTCATAGTACAAATCTTTCTTTCAAAGATGAAGATGAATTATTAAAAAAAAATATTAAATATGACTCAACTTTACACAAAAATATACAAATCAATACATTATTTAATCTTTATAGAGCAAAGGGCATGAAGCAAGACAGAGTATCCCACCTACAACTCGTGAATCTCAAAACAAATTATGTTAGTGGGTTTGAAAAAGAACCAAAAGAAAGTTGCCAGGGAGGCAGGGAACAATGAATTTTTGTCATAATTTACTTCAAGGTCGTTTGCTATTATTAGGAATGGAGGGAGGAAAGGACTGCTGCCTAATCCCACTCTTCAAAGTCTCTTGTAGAGAGCGACCTCGAGGCTATCAGAGTGTCACTTTCTGGCGTTGGAGAACACAAGCGTTCCTAGCGTCGAGATTTTTTTTTATTAATTTAAGATCGTCAGTTTTATTAGCTGGGCTGGCGAATTCTTTTATATATATATATATATATATATATATATATATATACATTCAACGGTACTAGGTTCTAGTGCAAATATGTATGTAACGTCAGAGATTATTTTTGGGTGCAGCAGCTGAATTAATTATTCATAATGATATTGAAAATTATGAAAGGGAGCGTAGGAAAAGAATATGGACACGGGACTGGCTGGAAAGACGAAATAATGGTCGTGGGATGCTAAATAATAATACATACGAAGGTTAGGTAAGATACATTTGGGGTGACAATAACGTTTAGTATTTCCCTAAAAAATGTATTCATTTAGTTACGATGTGGTCAGACTCCCCTAAGCCCATGGGTGTCCAAGCACAGTATCCTTGATACACAAATGTTATTTTTTTAGGCCTACGCACACTTTATATTCTAAGAAAATAACCACCCAAGGTTGTCATGCTATCACTTTTATTTAGATTAAAATTGGGTCTGGAACACAGTTTGTCGTTTTTAGATGACACGTTTTTAATTAAATATATTGTCATATTGTGGCAATTTGATATTATATAAACAAGGATGCTCAGAATAATTTTCTGCCAAAAACAAAATCACATCCGATGACCATGTTGGGGCCATTTCTACCATTTCTATACACAACAGTCTCAGCGCGCATTGATTAGTATAATTACACAGACTACACTTAATTTCATATCTGAGGGTGGAAAAA
The DNA here is from genome assembly GCA_902151445.1 of Timema monikensis. Lineage (NCBI taxonomy): Eukaryota > Metazoa > Arthropoda > Insecta > Phasmatodea > Timematidae > Timema > Timema monikensis. The sequence continues at coordinate 8,538 of CABFVZ010006353.1, forward strand.
AAGTTGTATCTTCGCTCTTTCTCTGTTAGCTGTTGCCAAATCTTCTAGCTTTCGTTTGTTGGGAAGTGAGGGGGGAAGGTTTACCTGGAAATTCCTCATTGTAAACAATGCGGCATGGGGAGGTTGGGGGGGTTCAATTGACAGGCAAACATATTTCCTATCGGTGTACAGGCTTTTCTAGAAACATTAACTATTTCCACAATCGTATTTATTTCAAAATTGAAGTTTGTTAACGTTTCTCTATTCCCTACGTAATTATGCTTAAACTATTTTATGTATAAAGCTTTCTTTTCCTCATAATTAATATACAAACAATATGCATTGCCGCTTGAGTTACTGAACAAGAGTAGTTTAGTACGGCGTTTCGCTCCACTACGTCACACAGCGAGACAGTATTGTGATGCTCATTAACATACTTTCCACATCCGTTATTCCCCCCTTCCCCACCCCCTGACCAACTTTCCACATCCGTTTGATTCTCCCCTCCTCCTGACCTCCCCCTCCCCTACAGCCCCCTCAACTACCAAACCCGGACATGTTGGTTCCTTATGATTAATTATTAATGATTGTTAATTGATTTTTGGCTAGGTTTTGAGTGTTGGAGTTTTATTCATTGATTTGTTTATTAGAACCTCACGCTATAGCTGTCTTATGTTGAATGAACATTGGTTCCTCCGTCACAAGGCCCTGTCGGACTGTACCAGAAAGAACCCCTCCTGATTACCTTTTAATTATCAATTATTGCTAATTAATTATTGGCTAGGATTGATGTGTTGGAGTTGTTATTCATTGATAGGGGTGAGAAAACGGTCCGTGACGTTTCTACATGAGGCCGCGGCACGAACCTCGCGCTATGGCTGTCGGGGGTAGAATGAACATAGGTTCCTCTGTCACAAGGCTCTGTCCCGGAACAAGCAGCACGAACCTCGCGCTATGGCTGTCGGGGGTAGAATGTGATAAATGGTTCCCCCTGCTTTTCACTTTCCCCCTCCTTAGAGGTATGTATTGCAACCCTGGCACCAGTATGTCGGCCTGACAAGACGAGTTGAGACAAGAATAGATATTGAGGTCATTGACCCGGGCAACTGGTTTTTCCCTGGCGCCAGGTTGGCGGTTCAACAAGACAAGTCAGGACAAGAATAGATCGCGAGGGCGCAATGGGTTTTCCCTGGTGCTAGTATGTCGGCCCGACAAGACAAGTTGAGACAAGAATAGATATTGAGGTTATTGCCCCAGGCAAAGGGGGTTTTCCCTGGCGTCAGCTTGACGTCTCATGAGACAATAATATATCGTGAACTAGGTCAGTGTGTCACAAACCCCTTGGGTTTTCCCTGGCGCCAGGTTGGCGGGCAGATAAGACAAGTTGGGACAAGAATAGACCGTGACCCTCTTCTTCTTCTCGCACCATGTGACGTCAAATGAGGTAGGGGGTGTCTATAAAATGGGGCGCCCACCTGGTTGTTTATTTATAAGTATTTGTAGAGTGGTTCAAGATGGACAAGTTACATAAGCTGGTAAATATTGTCGACGTCGTGCAGACCGTAAAATTGAGTGAGTTAACCGTAGATCAAAAGTACTCGGTGGATAAATTAAAAGCGGTCAATACAAAGTTCGGGAGACGTCTAATAGCCTATCTAGACGGCGAATTTTGTGTATTTTTACCCTGTCGTTTTGGTACTCTAACAGATGAAGATGTGTGCGAGCTAAATAAAGAAAAACTGGTATTTAGCTGCGCCGGAGTAAAACCCGGTTCACCTACCATTGTGAACTTTGAACGAGTTTAAGAGACAGTGCAGTTAACAACATTGGGCAGCGGAGCGGTTAATACAGAACGTTTAGCTCTCAGGTATACTCACCATGCTTAGAACCGGCTATATTAATTTAATGTTTGTTGGTCATACGATTGAGGGGCGTGCCTATATGATGGTAGAGAATGTTCACAGTGTGGCAGTGAGTGATAGACATGCAATTTACAAAATAGAGGAGCGACTCTACCTGTCACACGGTAAGAGCGATGGAAGTACTACCCTACGAGAGAATCGAAGAGACTTACTTATGTGATATAACGTGCGTCGTGTATAATTTCCGCAAAGGGGGCGTTGTGGCTGTGTTGCCACTCCCGCCACCACCACCTGCCACCGTCCTTCACGACGCCACCACCGCCCACAGAGTCGCCCAAGTACCCACTACCAGAGTCGTCTACCTACCAAGCATCAAAGTCGCCCGAGTACCCGCAACCATAGTCGTCTACCTACCAGTCACCTGAGTGCCCACCACCACCACCGGATGAGGTAAAGTCCGAAGAACCCGTAAATCTCGAGGATTTAACAATGTACAAAAATTATAGGTGAAACGCCAACGTCTACATACTCGGTCTTGGAAGTTTCGGTAACGTCTTCCTTCCAAAGACAATCTATTATTTGGATTATAAGCGATTTAAATCTAAAGCACGCTCTATGATATATCTCGGAGGACAAAGTGTGATGTTTAAAAGTGAATTAATAAACTAGACGTGCTCATGTGTTTGTAGCAGTCTGCTGGCGTCATAGGAGCTAGCGGTGAAATTTTGAAAAAGGTGAGAGGAGGGAACGCAGTTTGTGAGTAGAGTGAGAGTGTTTATTTTGTTTCATCTCCAATTGACATGCCATTTAAATGCGGCGGATCCTATGCAAATCTCTCCAATCTTATTAGGCACAGACATCAAACACCTCTAAATGCTGCTCACCAGGATTCCTGTTGGGACGAGGAGGTATTGTGCAGTGCGTCAGACCTGTGGAATACAACCATGTCAAGGGCTTAAACGAACTTATGAATAACAAAAGTTATAACGTTGTGCTATTGGAAGAGAACCAAATATTATTGTGCTCGAGTTTGTTGGAAGAGTAAGATTGCCAGGTAAAAACTGTGGAGACATTGTCAATATACGTTCTAGCACCTCTCAGCGTGCTCTTTTGGAGTTGGCTCCTACTCATTTTCTATTTGGTATATGTATTTTATATGTATTGGTCAAAAGACTTAAATAATATTGCTGCTTGTTGTTATTATTAACGTTTTAAATTAAACCATTGCTGATTGTCAATAAAAAACTGCCAATAAAATGTTCTTACTTTTTAACCCCTTAAATAAGTCGGTTGGAGAGTCAAAGACATGGAGGAGATGGCAACATTGTTGTTGTGACTTAGGTTGCTACCCAGAGAGAAAGCATTTTGTCCATAATGTTTGAGGCGGTGCTTCTATGATAGGAGAGAGAGGGTGTAGACGTTAAAACGCAAACATAACAGTTTTATAATATTTATTCCCACAACACTTAAACAGGAACAAGAAATTTAATGTCTGCAAAAAATATTTAACTTTTACAAAAAAAATCACAAATAATACATTTATGAGGATCTTGAAATTATTTTAAATTAATATGTTATTACTTTTTAAATATGAAACTATATACGTTGACATAATATATAACATTTACGCTAAACAAATTATCCAATTAAACAGCAACAAGAAATTTAACGTTCGCAAAAATATGATATAATAATATATTTACTTTTACAAAAAAAAAATCACAAGTAATACACTTATGAGGATCTTGAAATTATTTTAAATTAATATGTTGTTACGTTTTAAATATGAAACTATGTACGCTGACATAATATATAACATTTACTCTAAACAAATTAGTTATTTAAACAGCAACAAGAAATTTAATGTCCGCAAAAATATATTGATATAATCATATATTTAACTTTTTACGAAAGATATCTTAAGTAATACAATTATGAAAATCTTGAAATTATTTTAAATTAATATGTTGTTACGTTTTAAATATGAGACTATATACGCTGACATAATATATAATATTTAATCTAAACAAATTATCCGCTTAAACAGCAACAAGAAATTTAATGTCTGCAAAAATATGATGATATAATAATATATTTACTTTTACAAAAAAAAAAATCACAAGTAATACACTTATGAGGTTCTTGAAATTATTTTAAATTAATATGTTGTTACGTTTTAAATATGAAACTATACACGCTGACATAATATATAACATTTACACTAAACAAATTATCCGCTTAAACAACTAAGAAATTTAATGTTCGCAAAAATTATATATTTTGATATAATATATTTAATATATTTGTAATTTATAGAAAAGGGAGGATTAAAATAATTTCATGGCGTACTGTTTACTTATTATATATCAAGGGTCGAATAACGGGGTAGCAGCTTTCTCATCACAGCATCTATATCGATATCCGGATCACTATCTTCAGCTGAAGAGTTTGTAATTAATATTGGCGAGGGGGATTCTAGGGTTTATTGTAGTAATAATATTGTTGTTGCTTTTTGCGGATCTTGAAAACGTGGTTCGGATAGGTCGTATTGCGCGACTCCGGTCAATGCGACCTATCCGAACCCCTGAAGGTTGCGCGTGTAAAATAGTTTTCGGGGGCCCTGAAGTACATGGATGCCGCAGGGCCTGAAACGCCGGAGACATGGCGTTCAGAGGTTCCCTAAAGTCCTGCATGCCTCGGAGGGAGCCGTCTGGAGACATCAGATCCTGAAACGCCTGAGGCAGGGCGCCCAGAGGTTCCCTAATGTCCTGCACGCCCCGCAGAGAGCCGACTGGAGACATCAGGTCCTGTAACACCGGAGGCGAGCGCTAGCGCGTTCTGCGGTGTACTGCAGTCCTGCAGGTCCCGGAGGGATTCCCCTACTTGGTCTCCTTGGGGCTGTATGCCTCCGGTGGAGAGCCCCACGTCAGTTGCCACGTTGGTCGTCGGTAGCGGCTGTCTTGAGGGCCGGTGACGGACAATGTCAGCTAGATAGGCGACCATATCCTCTATCAGATTGTCCGCCAATCTTGTACTTTCCTTGGCCAGTGCTATTTCGGCGGCCTGTTTAACAGCCGTGAGACCATCGGCGCTCCACCAAGTCTCATCTAAGCAATTAGACTAGGTTTTAATAAAGTGTTTACCAATGTTAAAGCGTTATTAATGTGTGTAAGGTGCTCTAAATGTGCATGAACATACAGCGCACAATGCTAAGAGTAAAAAAAAACCCATCATAAGTAGGCTTTCCTCGCAACACCTGTAAGCTAATCTAAGAGTCAAACAATTCCTATGGCTATAAGTTTTCTGTTGTAATGTTTAACGCTCCCATACCAATTAGCGCATTTCACAAATCTTACGAGTTTATAATATATATATATATATATATATATCGGGATTTTTTTCATCAAACCTGGGACTCATGATAGAGAAAAAAATAAGTATCGTTCATGAATATATATATTTAAAGTGTGAGCAAGAAATTAGCCATGATATTATTATTATTAGCACCGCGTCTTACTACCCATTCGGGTTATACGCAAGCCATGATATTAAACAAGTTCGTATTTTAGTCACACATAACAGTAAATGTTTTCTTGATTCGAACCCAGGACCCTAGACAACTGCTATTGAAAAGGATAGGCAAAAAATTCATTTACAAAGTGGTAGTTAAAATTTTTTCCTAGTATAGACATCATTAAGAACTCTAAATTTAATTGCTACACTCACAACCGTATGTCACCTATCCCTAGCTTGAGCTAATTCTATCCAGTCCACCTCATTACATGCTATCTATTTCAAGTCCATTCTAATGTTATCCTCCCATCTGCGTCTAGGCCTTCCCAATGGTCAATTATATATACCTAATAATTTCATTATTTTATTTAGATACAGTAAATTGTTGTACTTTAATTCATGACTAATAAATAGTAAATTGATTAATATTAAATTATAGCATCAACCAAACACTTCGCGAGCATTCAATTCCACACAAAAATTGATGTTAACCTTTACTCAATTAATACTCTATAATGTATACGCTTCCATAGGTCCCATCTTTGACTTTGGAATATAACTTCTTTTTTCGTAAGACTACATCACTTTAAGTATATATTCGATAGCTAATTTCCTGTTAAAGGCGTAAGTGGATTCATTGAGGCCTATTGTTTTATTGTGTATTAATCATTTAATAAGTAACTAGTAAATTAAGATTTCCTTACACGAGATGTTTTTTATAACAGGCCTACGTATCTATAAATAGGAACTTTAAAAGTTGGTTCAATGAAAATACGATAAACTGATGATGCACATCCAACTAAAATGGTTGAACAAATAAATTTGAACCAGAAAAGCCCTGCACGTTAACACTAACTTCTCATTTGAATCAGCTATCTTCAGACTATATCCTAGAAGGATTTTATTTTTAATGTAAAAACTTATTAATGTAGAACAAGATGGTACTATCTACAATTATTTTAACAGTAACATTAATAATAGGCCTACAACTATTTGTGAAACTAATGGAGATATCATGTAGGCTAAATCAATTTAATTTAATTGGTATTCAAAATAATATAAGGATTCTTATTGATATTTTTTAATGAACACAATAGATCATTTCTTTGTCTTTAATTAAGGTGCCGTGTCTTAAGTAGACTTTCCTCGCAACATCTGTAAGCTAATCTAAAAGTCAAACAATTCCTATAGCTATAAGTTTTCTGTTGTAATGTTTACCACCCCCCAGGATATACATTTAGTTGATAGCTTATCTGCCCACTGAGTCAAGGGTGTCCCTTAGTAAATCTATTTTATTAAACCTTAATTCCTTCCTGTAGATATGTGGGATCTAAATAGACAATATAAGTTTTAATACTCGGATAAGCTAATAAAATCAACGCCATAGTAATAGCTTCCTTCATTCGTGTCGGGTATTTAGGGAGGCTTTCCAATCACATGTAATTAACTGCGGTGCTTTACAAACTCTCTAACCTACGTTTGGATTTTAGGGACACCTAATAGTTATTGGGATTTTTTCATCAAACCCGAGATTCATGATAGAGAAAAATAAGTATCGTTCACTTGAATTTATTTTAAATATCATACGAAATAATCACTACATTTTATTAAATAATGTATAACTTTTACATATGTTCCTAAGTTAAATACCTAGGGAAAAATCATGGCGGCTATATATTTTGATAACATAAAATAATAACTTTTACATAAGTTTATAATTAAAATATCTAGGAAAATAAATCACGGTGTTACATAACTTTTACATAAATTCAAGTTGTAACGCTTTAAATATCTAGAGATAGTGTGTTAATGAATTCCCTTACCACAAATAAAATAATTAACCGATTTTATATTTCCATCAAACATTTATATATATATATACAATTTTATAACTGTCTCAAATTAGGGCTTTGTAATACCGCAGGGACTATACATTTGTTTATTTAATAAATTCNTATATATATTTATAATATTTTATAACTGTCTAAAATTAGGGTTTTGTAATGCCGCAGGGACTATAAATTTGTTTATTCAATAAATTTCCTAAAAATAATATAAAATTAAATGAACAGCTTCTATATTTCCTCAAACCGTTGAAGTAATTAAATATTGAGTTACTAATGTTTGTTACACTTCATTACAATTTGACCATTTCACCTGTCGGCTTTACCATTTAACTATGTCAAATTCAAATATTAACAACATTCATATCCTTTACCGTCCAACTATGTCAAATAAGTCTTCATATAAATCTATGTAACTGAAAACATTTAATTTTAAGCTTTAAGGCCAATAATCTAATATTTGTTTGATTATTTGATTTTACATATTATGCTATTTTTAAAATGTTATGCGCTTCGTTGTTACACCTTCACATCTATATGAACGTTATGTGTCGCCTACGCATTCCTAGCATGCAAACATCTTTCTGACTTCCAAGCGGTGACGCATACCATTCCTACTGACCTACTCTTGTAAATCACAGCCAGGGAAAATATTAAGGTGATTTCTCACTCTCTTTCAACACTGATGTGTATTGCATCGATGTAGATACCCTTAAGTAGGCTTTCCTCGCAACATGTGTTCAAGTTATTAGTAACCTAAACATCAAACAATTCTCATCAACTTTTAGGGTCATAAGTTTTCTGGTGCAATGTCAAACAAACACTCCCAGAGTACCCATTTAACCCAACACCTTAGTTTAGTTGGTAGAATATCTGTCCACTGAATTAAGGATTACCCCTCGAATCTTGGGTGTGTGAAATAGGGTTAGTTTTACACTCTCACACCATGCAAATCCGTGTTTGCTTCCTCTAAATTCAGCCTTTCCAATTCCTAATCATTAGTACTTAAGCCTATAACGCGAACGGGTAGTAAGCTGTTGTGTTAAATAATAATAATTAAAAATTGTTGAGACCATATGATGCGTTCCAGTTCACCAGATAATTACGTCCAAGTTTCCATTTTAGATATAAATTTTGATAATATTTATAGGAAGCTAGAGATTTGACCCTAACCGGTTAGACCAAAATGTTGCCTCAAACATGGTTTATGAATAGATTAAACAGATGTTAGCTTTTAGAACAGTCACAAATTTAAAATTTAATCAAACACTTTTTAAGTTATGTAAAAGAAGATAATTGAAATAACTGATGTAAATGTTGTTGAATTTGCCATAGTCCTGCTTAATCAACCATTCCGTAACTTATTATTATTTTCACAAGAAAAGAAGAAGACGACAGGGTTACTCTAAACCAGCTCTATATATATATNATATATATATATATATATATATATATATATAGGAACCAAATCCCATTTTCTCTAGAGAAGCATTGAACCGTTCTTTCTAATTTAGATCGAGATAGAATCGGTAATTACTATTTGGCTCATCATTGAGGGAGTAATATTAATTTTCAGCCACGCTTATTGCTTTAAAATGACTCGATACAGTTGAAATTAAGTTGAAATGATCACCGGTTTACCTGAATTTCTTCAATTATTTCTAGCAACGCATATTAATAACCGTTTGGGTTACACTAGTGTGTTAGGGATATAAGTTTAGAGGAAGTGTACCCACATTATCGTGGAGGGAGAGTGGAAAATCATTTAGGAATAAACACCCTTAGTATACACGACTGGGATCGAACCCCCAATTTCTTCATTTTAGCCAGTTCAGGCTATTGCGAGAGTAACGCCTTAGACCACGTAGACATCAAAGCGGATTCTTAATTTATTAAAATAAATTTTAAATGTTCTAGTTAGCTATTTGATCCTTAGTTAAATAATTGATTATTTTGATTACAGTGACTTTAATTTGCCCAATGAACATCGGCTTTGTAATTCATTTGTTTACCCTCTAATACAAAAAATTAAAATAGTTTTATTCTTTATTTTTAAGTGTATGTAAGAATAAAAATGCTTAAAACTAATCTTTAGATTGATTGATGATATATTGTAAGTATAGCTTAAATTTTTGGGGCCATAGTTTTGAATTTTAAACATGTACGATAAGAGAAGTTTGAATATATTAGCGACATATTGTTAAGTAGTGTAACATAACATTCCCCCCCTTTATTAATAAACTAATACATATTCAGAAGACAAAAAAATGACACCTGGACAGGAGAATCGAACCCGGGAACCTTTGGCTTACATATATTTATTACCTATGTATCTTAGTACACATGTTCTGGTTTGTTCCCCAAAAAGGTGTAAGGTATACTCTTAAATATATATATTCGTAAACTATAATTTTTAATATATAAATATTTCAAGTATACTTTTCGTGGTGTAAGTTATATTTGTAAAACTTTTCTTTGCATCACTATTGATTGATTTTGGGCATCAAATGTAAATTATTGTTAGAGTAATCCGTTTAATATGGAACCCGAAGTTTGTTAAATCACATACAGAAACCTAAATACTGTAATGTGTCTCTGCGCATGCACAAACCGTATCAGGTCTTTGTAAATACCGTTATCTATCATACACCTTCTACCCATTGCTGGGTAATTAGCGTGACCGGATCTCATAGAGGGGGAAAAAAATGTCGTAATATTGTTCGTCTGGACCCCACAAAACGATTCCCCTTTCCAGATATTGAGATAGCCGAAATTTGAGCTCGATTAAACGACGTTAACCCGTGCCGCTCGTCGCTCAAAGTTTGAAAAAAATCCAAATTTTTGGCCAAAAAGCTGACATATGGAGCCATAACTCCAGAACGGTAAATAATAAAAACACGCTTAATATCTCAAAAGAAAGCTAATGTTGTTCTTCAAAATTTATATTCTATACATAATTGTTATTTTAAGTCAAACCCAATTACAACAGCCTTTAGCCCCAAAAACGTGACCTGGTACCACTAGGAGCATACTTCGTATATTTTTTTATTAAGTGATAAATTTTGCTTTTTTTTTAAATATTTTTGAGTTTAAAGTAGAAATATAATTTAAAAAAACAAGTAATACTGATAAGTCTAATGACATTTTTTATTTTAAAATATAAAAATCGGGTATATAATACATACAAAACAGACACAGAAAAGATACAGACGTAGTACCTACATGAGTTGATAATTTAACATAGTTATCTAATCTATTCTAGAGCTTTTGTTAAAGTAGTTTTTGAAACGTCAGGATATAATGCTCGGTATTTGCTTACAACTTGCAGGACATATTGCTTTTGGCCTTCATCTTTTGTCAGAAGGTTGTTAAAGTAGGTTATTAATTTAACACCACGCTCAGCCATATCATTAACTACTTTTAATGTTTTGACAATTTTCAATCCTTCTTGGAAGTCATTATTT